>OMNZ01095689.1:0-29608 GCA_900303255.1 Lesueurigobius sanzi
CTACCTTCGTCAACATCCACGATCCTTCACAAAAAGCAGCTTCAGTTTGTTTCCTTATCCTTGTGTTAAGGGGGCGGGGCTTCCTCAAATTTCAGTATTTCCTTTTCAGACTATTTCTCCCGCTGACCCAACAGCCAGGTGACTTGGGAGATTTTAACAAAGGGGCATGTGTTTTCATTATAATCATTGTCATAATAAATTAGTTTGGCACAGATCATTCACATCTCATAGAAAACAACAATGTGGAGCAATCAGATTTACAATGGCACGTCCCAGCCGTCCTATTTAAAGTAAATGAACTCAGTAAGTGGGATAAACAAACAGAGAGTTAGAAGAGGCCTACCTTTCCTGTGTGGTCTTGCATGTGTAGCGGCCGAGCCATCCATCACAAACACTGTGTATCCTGTACATTGGTGCCATGACCTCCTCCAGCCCACGTGTCGCTCTAAATCTCCTATGTGTGATAGTACTGAGCGCAAGTGTGTACAGTGCTGTGCTTTATGTTAAAGTGTCGGCTCCTTTTGTTTATTTCTAGGACTAACACCAGCCTTTCCCCCCCTCCACAACTGTATTTGCTCCACAGTAATGGTGCATCGGTGCCATTCTGTGGTGCGAGATCCACCAATCAGCAGGAGAGGTTTGCGTCACTGACATAATCAGGGGAGCGCTTTAATATCAGAGCCAAAGTTTCCACCAAAGCACATCTCAAGAGGGGATCCGCTAAGGACAATCCTCATTTGAACAGGAAAATATATTCTGTATGTTTAATACTTTTACAAATCTTCGCTAAGAATAATTGAGTCACAACATCATAATAATGTAGCCTAATCCATTTTACTTACTTACTCGTCAATGTACAAGTGTTTACAGAAGATTTTCCTGTTGTTATAGAGGGAATTGAATCCCCTTGTGGGAAAATGATGGAACTCAATACAAACAAACAGAGCTCACACCTCTTAGTTGCCTAATAATGCTACAGACAGGGACACATCATTCACTGAGGACTTCTTAAGATAGTAACAACAAGACATCACCGCACATGCACTTGCCCAATATTTCAATGGTAATTTAATTTTAATTTATGAAAGACAACTACAACAGTTTGAGAGAATTACACTTTAAAGATACAGTTTTCTTCCAGGCAGTTTGATTATGGTGACAGTAAATGCTGCAATATATGGCAAAAACAATACACTCAAAGCCTTGTATAGGCTTTATATAATAGCAATGTTCTGTGTTAGTATGAATTGAAAGGTATATTCTGTTCAGTGTGCAGTATTGAAAGAAAATCTTCAGAGCATTGGACTTATGGACAAGCTGAGATTTCATTGGCACATTCCCAGCTGTGTGTCATGAGCAGAGTGGATCATCCCACTGTGATGACAAAGGTCTTGTACACTTCTCTGTAGGCGTTTCGGAGCAGCACGTACGGGAAGCAGCTCTCCAACATGTCCTGACTCAAGAAGGGAGACTCTTCCACAATCTGTGCAATAGGAAAACACATTTAATGTCATTGGACCTGCCAAATATAATACAAAACACCAATAGGCCCTTGCGCCATGTATGGGTAGAAAGTCAATGTGCGAGAAGAAAATGTTGGTCCTCAGGATAATGTGGAAGAGTAAAAACATGGGACACATGGTGCTGTCTTTCAAAAAAATGCTTTTTCAACAGTTGATATGAACCATGCGTTAAAATACTCACCTTGTCACCATAGGCCTATATATTAGCTAACATCAGTGATGCCAGTAGTTACTAGTTATTTAGTAATTTGACCCCCTTTTTGAGTATGTAACGTATTACTATTTCCAAACCAGTAATCAGATTAAAGTTACTTTAATCCAAGTCACTATGAGTTACTATTTTGTCATTTTCCTCAGTAAAAATATATATTTGCTTTATTCTTGGGTCTCGGGGAGTGATACAACGTCTGTGACACGTCACGTTTTCAGCTGAGGACGACTCACCAACAACTATTAATGTTACTCTTAAAATGCACTTCCGGTAAAGTAGTACTGGCAACACCGGTGTCATTTGTGTTGGAGGTGTTGTCGGCAGCTGCTGTAGTGACTAATAGTAACTAATAATGTAACTTGTACTCTAACTTAGTTACTTAAAGTAATCAGTAAAGTAACAAGGTTTTTGTTCTTTGTCACACAATAAAAATGGTAAGATTTCTACCTACAGTGTGTTCCCAGCTTTAGATATACTGTGTCTGACAGGTAGTTACTGTATGTAAATAATCGCCCAATACATTGAACATGTCACAAAAGAATAACTTATTTTTTTACTATGATTAAAAATATATGGTATGAAAAAGCTTTACCATGTGTAAGAGCAAGTATATGGACTCTCGGTTTTTACTCTCCACCCGCTCCATATTCTGTCCAAGCTGAAGTAGAGCGGACGACGCCAGCTGCAATGCAATGTTAAAAAGACATCAAACAAGTTAAATGGTTTGACAGTGGTGCATGTGACCTCAGCTCAGCTGGGACAAAGGTTAGCAGGGTCATGGGAAACCACTTTAACACAAATACAAAGTGCCCACGAAACTATTTGCTACATAATTATGACAAAAGCAGTGACATCATTTTAATATTCTTACGGAAAATGCTCTTACTCACCAGGAGAAACTCTTTGAGGTGCTGCTCAATGTTCTTGCTCTGAACAGTAAACATGGCAGCTGACAGCTGGTTGATGGCGGTTGCTAGGCAGTGGATGTTGTTGTTGTGACCTAGCATATTTGCAGCAAGAAAAAAAGAGGGAGCAAATATTATTTCGGTCACTGGAGTCTGCCTCTTGTCTCACCAATTTTGGGCTTCATATTGGGCAGATTGAGGATGGCCATGTTGTTGACGCAGAGGTTTGTAAAGGCCCTAAAAAAAATGTATTCTAATTGTGAAAATAAAAATTATTTTGTCCTTCAGTATATCGTAAAAGCAGACATTTGTGAAAAAAGACCTTCATGTGCTGTGCAATTATAAAGCCTTTTTATCAATCGTATTCTAGTTATTGTTGTTTACATTACCGTGGCAGTACTGCTCCCTGAAAGCTAGACGTGTTTATAAATTTATCCTTCTCCTTTATCCTAATCCTCTGCTAGAAATCGTCTGCTAGAAATTCATTAAGAAAGTTACAAATGAGTTTGGACTACAAATCTAAAAGTTACTCACTCCCTCTTCCATTGTTTATATATGAAAAAAAAAAAACAATAAAACACTACTAGCTACTTTGCAAAAAGTTGAAAACATCATTGAAAAAACATTTCTATATTAAAATACAGTTTTAGACCTTCATGTGCAAAGAGACTTTACTGATTGGTAAATTACATGCCCTGAAGCCAAAAGGATGTTTTTATTGTACTGTTGTAATTAGTGATTGTTGCCTAATGGCCGAAATTACTTATTTCCAAAGACTTAAGGATGGCTTAAGGATATGTTGATTTCAAAATGGTCTAGTGGAAAAATAAAAGAGAATAATCAGCACTCTTTGCACTGATAGCAATCTAAGCTATTTGCTGCCTTTCATGTTACAGTGAGGAAATGCCAAGAGGACCACAAGCCAATAGTGACTGTAACAAACCACGTCAAACCAAACCTATCTGTAAACAACAATCTGACGAGAAAACGTGTTTCCAATTAGGCAGCATACTTTGACTTAAACCAACGAGTCGGGTGGAAAAATGGGGTACAAAAAAATGTTAATGAGGCTAATTTTTAGGGTGGAGGACGTTAATGACAGGAGCAGGATTTAGTGCCTCTGGGCAGTGTGTGAACTCAGGTGAAGAAAAGTGCACCTCCGTGTTCCCGAGTGTAGCAGGAGTTTGGGTCAAGGGCCAACGCAGGCAGCGACACGGCAACGTAGACCAGCAGCAAACAGGACAGCTTATACTCCTCTTCAACGGAAGTGTTGTCTGGCAAACACAACAACAATCACATTGAATATAAAACTAAAATTACATCAACACAATTATCAGGAGGCTGAACTCTCCCCTTCTCTCCCTCTGTTGGAACCTCTTCTGTACAGAGATATTTGAGATTGTTCTGTATGGTGTGAACAACTGAGTGGGACGATTTCTATTTTCTTTATGTGATTTGCATGTGGTAGAATTCACAATAAAAGTAACTGGACAGAATAAAGCCCACTGTAGCCATAATGCCATAACAGGTGCAGTTGTGTTGATGACACACATTTAATGACAATGTGAAAAGGCTACATAAAAAAACAAAATGGCCTTACTGTATTTTTTGTGGGCAGCTGACCACCATAATTATTATAACAGTTGTCGTGTTACCTGTCAGCATGCTGCCAATGGCAGTCACAAGAGCTGGATCGATGTCGCACGACAGTCCTGCAGCTGAGGCCAATTCATACACACCGAGAGTCACCTGCAAAGTCAGGAAGCAAAGTCAAGGGGACAGAAATAGACTACACTGTGTTGCAATAAGGCACAGGTATGATTTAGGATGCTTTTGTGTTTTTTATGGTCTTATGGTACCACAGATGCATTAGGAAAGGCAGTAGTTTATTTGGCCACTAACACTAAATGGCATACCACAATGTTCAGGACCTAATTTTAGCATGCAGTTAGTGATCTTTCCCTATTTGTAGTGGCTGTATGTTTGGCCTGTCTGGACATACAGTTTCCACTGATGTGGTACTTTTGTGGTGTGTGTCTCTCCCAGAGGCACCAGCCGCCCTCTGACGTCTAAGGGGTTATCCAGGAGAGGGAGGTGGCATGGCCCTCATAGCTCATACAGACTTAGGACCAGACGCAAGTAAGGAGCGGGAGGAGGGCCCGGCTCTGAAGGGAGATAAGGAACCTCAATTTGCTATAGTGGTTTTATGCCACTGTGGAAGGCCATTTTGCTTATTTACATACTACATTTTATTTTATTTTACATACTCATGTTTTGCAATCCTGTGTTGCATAAGACCTGATTTAAAATGCAATACACGGAGCAATGAATCAGAAACACAAAACATGAAGAAATATTCTTTCAGCGCTGCAGATCAAGCATGCACCTTTGAGAATATCTGCTCAATTGATGTGAAATGATTAGAATGCATAAACAGTACATTCTCCTCTACAGAATGCCAAGTTTTTACATTTCTCTCCCATCTGCTGGGAAACAGGATCCATGCTCAGGGTTCAAGATCTTTATTGTCCCATCAGGGGACATTTGATGTCACTCAGAGAGCACATGATGTGAGGCAGATAACATCAAAACAAGGCACTCAGAAGAAAGTGGAGAAATTCAAATTCATCTCAAGTAGTAAATGTTGAAGCAGATTATTAGCTACATTAACAATGAAACAGTACCTTGATGTCAGTTTCAGGGGAGAGGTTTTCCCTCAGGCCCCCAATGGGCCCCATCAGGTAAGGACAGTGTTTCTCCAGAGTCTATGCAAATCATATGTTCGAAGTGTCAAACTAAAGATAAATATTAGTATTATACATTCAGAATATATTGTATTCCCTTCATATACAATATATTGTATTATGGACTACAAAAACAAAGTTTAATATTACAGTTAAATTAATGGAAATTAACCAAGCTACAATTGGTCTAAACCTGGCCTTAATAATACAAAAAAGGAACAAAAGTGGTAGCTTGAAATGATGCTAATTCAGAACTTAATCTGCAAAAACAAATGTCTTGTAGAGTTGGGCAAACATTACATCTTTAAGACAGTCCTTCGCCATCGCTCTGAACGACAGGATCACACCAATGATTGTCATCCTCTTCAACATGTTCTCTCCCCCTTTAGTAGATATTAAAATGAATATATAGTTTGGAAATTACTTTATTTAGTCAATATTATATAAAATCAATGTTAAAAGAATGCACAGAAATCAATCCAACAGTACCATTTGCACTGCTTTTCCATCCTTTATCTATTCCTCTGAAGTGTGCCGACCCCCTCTCACCCCCACCTCTCACCTGTCAGTCTCCTCTTAAGGTTGGCCATTTCCTCGGGCTTGTCAGAATTGTTCCTCATATGCACCAGGACGTCCATATTTTCAATCACCAATTTCTGACGGAGGAGAACAAAGTGAGTATAAAATCCCCCCCCCCGAGCTGTGACTGGGAAAAAGAGTCTAACGTCATCTCCTCGACAGATCGGAGTCGGTGCATCACTGAGATCAGAGCCGCAAAGGGCACTTTCCCACTTCAATCAGAGGTGACAGAGTAGGAGTCGAACAGAGCAGGCCAACAAGCGTATGATGCTGCAGTGAGTAACAGACACTAAACCCTATTGTTAGATTAACCCTTGAATAAATAACAAAATAAAAATGATGACGTTAAATGTTTATTTCAGAATCGATTTAGGAAAGTATTAAAAGTAAATGCATTTCAATGAATGAGGCTGTTTTTTAATTTACGTCATGTGTGTCATAATTGTGGCTTAAAGAAAAAACATAACGAAACAAATACACATTTTAACACTAACCCTCTATGTCAGTGGTTCTCAACTGGTATAGAAGTTATTATTACCGTGAATTAAATAATGTAAAATATGACATTTTTCACACAATGATCGTTGAATAAGCATATAATAAGCATATAATAAGCCTATAAAGCAGAAAATATGACATTTAAACAGACTACACCAGGGATCTCCAACCAGTAGCTTGCCAGCCCTTTCCAAGTACCTCGCCAAAGGCTTTCTACATTTCTACATATGCTTGATAAGTCACATTTTAGATGCATTTTTCTTGTTCTGAGCAAAATACCTCTGAACATAGCAAAGTATAAAGCAGAAACTACTGTAATTTTATTTTATTGAGTTGAATGGTCTTCTTGTCAGTCCTAGGGGCCTAGTTACATGTGTTTCTTTGAAGTATAAGTAGCTCACTGCCATTTTTGTTAAAAGTAGCTCGCAAGGTAAAAAAGGTTGGAGACCCCTGGACTACACTGTGAAAAGTCATCTAGAAATAAATAAGTAGAATTTTATATATGATTTGAGCATTTGAGTTTTTTCAAATAAAAAAAAAAAAACATCTTATCACACTTGTAATTAAATAATAAACCTACTGTGTAAGTTCTCAGGCATACAGGAGTTGTCATTCGTAGGCAAAGATTCTTCAGTCTTCATCTGTACTCTGTAGTTGAAGTGTGGGACGTTTCGTTCTTTATCCCAAGAACTTCGTCAGCACTGAGCAGAATTGACACGCTTGTGGGTCTTTTCGCTGGCTTTCTCCCACCTGCCTGCCATGACCACGATCAATTCTGCTCAGTGCTGACAAAGTTCTTGGGATAAAGAACGAAACGTCCCACACTTCAACTACAGAGTACAGATGAAGACTGAAGAATCTTTGCCGATAATAAACCTATACTTGAAATAACATGTTTTTTATTCTATAAATGCAAAAATGCTTATCAGAATCACTCAAATTGAGGCCAAATACACTTCAATTAAGATTTTTTGCAATGTACAGTCAATAAACATTGTTTACTGAACATTGTTCCTTGACCCACTTTTTGGCCCCGACCGTGACTTGAGAACCACTGCTCTATGTGCTAAATTAGTGATTTGATGTGTACTTCGGACCACACCACCACAGCACCCTTGGCGGAGGTGATGGTGGCAGTGACGGTGGTCTTGGAAATGGCAATAATAATATGTTCCATGTTCTCCCTGATGTGTGTTGTACCGAGTGTCTTTGTTGAACTCTAAATATACACAAAATCTTGCAATTAATAAAATATAAATATATATTTATATATTCTGTGTGTGCAGGAGTACTTGAAGAAGGGCGTTCTAAGGGGAAAACCTACTTCAAAGTCTTTACCTTGATCTCACTGACTTGAGAAGTGATGTGCCACATCAGGTTCTCACTCAGAAACTTGAGGCCATACGGGCCTATCAGCTCAGCCAGTGCTCTCAGCTCTGTTAGAGGAAGTTAGGAATATTATAAGCACCGCAATAGCCAGGTAAAAACAGCATTATGATGTTTTGATCTTAGACAGTCCTAAATGCAAGAATCTATAGGTTCTCAGTCGTACAGGAGTTGTCCATGACAGACAAAGACCCTTCAGTCTTCATCTGTACTCTGTAGTTGAAGTGTAGGACGTTTCGATCTTACACCAAAGATCTTCCTCAGCGAAATAAAGATTTAACATGCCCATGGGTCTCTTAAGACGAAACCAGGAGGAGGAGTTAACTTAAGTCCCTCTTCTCTTGGTACTAAAGGTTGGAAAACATCTTAGCCTATTCATACTTAATTAGCAGGGCCATACAGAAGTGTCAACAGCCATAGAACTTATCCCGGGGTGAGACAATAGAGAGGTAACGAGCCCTAATTAAGTATGAATAGGCTAAGACGTCTTTCCAACCTTTAGTATGAAGAGAGGAGGGACTTAGAGGTTAACTCCTCCTCCTGGTTTCCTCTTAAGAGACCCACCGGCTATGTTAAGACTTTATTCGCTGAGGAAGATCTTTGGAGTAAGATCAAAACGCCCTACACTGAAGAATGTTTGTCTACTAAATACTAAGAGGTTTTCAGTTTTACATAAGAATGATCAATGGGGATACAAAAATACCAGCATGTACAAGTGAGTCACCGGTGTTTTTTTCTCACTCACATAAGTATAGACAATGGAGAGGAGGCGTCGTTGTGTGTAATGTTGTCTATAGAGAGTACAGTGTCAATTGTAAAGGTTTTATTTCTGTCATGAGGCGGTCCACTGTTCCTACGATACAGTGGAGGTGGAGTAGTTGCACAGTATTTGTGAGAGATGTTGTTTGAAGCTAGAGGAGATGAAATTTTGAGGTTTATATGAGGACAGACTGTTACGGTGGTGAGAAAAACAATTGCATTGATCATCAAAGAGCTTCGTGAGCAATACGTTTATGTGTGTGTCTTCTTTGTGACATGTTGCTGGAGAAAGACAGAGACAACTTGTTACTTGTGACAGTGAGTGACGCCGAGTGTGAGGCAAGGATTATTAAATGCTGTGGTGCAGAACAAACATATTGATTCTCTCGCACAATACGGGGTAAATCATTCTATGTTTGTTCCAGATAAACCACAACAATTGTACGCGTAACGCTTAGAGCTGTTGTGGATGGAGATGCCAGTATGTTTTTGCAGTAGACTGACCTGATATGTCCGAGAACTCCTCTGCCTTGAAACTAGGATCGCTGTCCGTGGTCTGGTTGACAAAGCAGTGCATTGTGGGACAGTGGACGATGAAGGAGTTACTTGCTTGACGCAGTAGACTCTCCAGATACCTGTGAGGCAAAGCAAATGGTCAAAGTATTTCATTAGGAAGGAAGGGGAGAAAGGAGCAAAACAAATGGGTAGGCCAGTAACAATTACAGTTGTGCTCAAAACGTATGAATTTTCGTAGAATATGAATGATAACACTAAAAATTCACTCATGGTCAGTGGTTACATGAAGCCATTTATTGTCAAAAAACTTGTTTGTTTATGCTTTTCAACCAGAGAAACTAGCCAAATGTCCCTGATCAAAAATCTTGAAACAAAGAGTCTTCAGATTTTTCAGAGAGTCCTGTATTTCAGCTGAAGTGAGTTTTTCTTTGCTCCTGAACAATTTTCCTGGCAGTTGTTGAAGGTCATGTAAACGTTAGATCAGGGACATTTGAGTAGTTTCTGTTTCAAAAGAGTAAAGTCAGTTCTTTGACAATAAATGGCTTTACAAAACCACTAACCATGAGTGGAAAAAGAAGCAGAGGCACCACTGATACATCTCCCACAGTCACAAACACTTATCTAACACACATTCACATACCAATTTGTGTATAAGGTCGTGATGGTCTGCCCGCCATGGGAGTCGAGAGGCTGGGTTTGCTGCAGTAGCACACTCTTAACCATGCGGGTGATGTCCACGTTGACGTAGCTGCCCAGGCTGTGTAAGGTGGCAGTGTAGGCCTTCACGTTGGCCAGGAGGTCTGACGGACGCGCTATCTCCTGGGTGGCCCGGCTGTAATTGGCCATTCTCACGATGATCCTGGGGGAAAACATTTTCGACTAATGCCACTTATCAATGGCCTGGAGTGGATGAGAGCTGGACAGATGGCACTTTAAAATGAGTTAAATGAGGCATACAGTGGAGGCATGGCACCACCAGTCTCATAAGGTTAGCACAGTCATGGCTCCGGGCCCGTACTAACTGCATAATGTTTATTTGTCCGCCGTCATACTCTTACATGCATCCCAACGTATCCGGTTTGTGCAATTACTTCCATAAAGAGACCATTGAGTTCACTCACAGGTGCTAAATTTAGGGCGACATAAGAGATAATCATCAGTGGAGACAGGGACACGAAGCAGGGCCTATACAATAAGAGTTGCCCTGGCACCAAGGCTAATCTAAATAAATGGTCAGGCTTCAGAAAGACACTGAGCAAAACTAACCTGACAGTTTTCTTTTTGGTTTTTAACTCGATGGGACACAGCCTGACAATCTGCTTGTTCATTACTGTGATGGAGCGGACATTTTATTATGATTATTGAGACAGGAACAGCTGAGTAGAAGGGAGAGCTCGAGCTATTTCTAGTGCTTTGTCACATCATGTCATTGTGGTACTTTTTCACACAGAGAACAGCACAATTGAGAGACTTTACGCCGAAGCAATTTCTGCCTGTCACTAGAATATGCATATAAAGCTGATCGTAGTGAACAGGCGACTTGTAGAATGTCTACTCTATGTATATGATTTTAGCTACTGTATCTATCATTACAAATTGGGTGCTTTCTGTAAAAATCTGCAGGGATCTGAATACATTTCATGTGACAAAACCTATATTGTGGAGCACACTGTCCTCTTCAAAGAGACACAAATCTTATATGCAACAGAATAATAAAAGTAAAGAAGATCCCACATCCAGTCATGTTCATAATACACTCATACTCATCCACATACTCAGTGAAGCGCGTCTCCAGATGAGAGAGCAGGAACTCAGTGGGAACCACAATGTGCTCAAAGACGATAAGGTCTGAGGAGAGACTGTAGGTCGAGCACAGCTCTGTCAACATCAAGTGCATTTTGTCCAGACTGTGAGGAATATAAACATACAGCATGAATAAACCAATTAGTAAGTCCTGATTTGACAACATTGGGATATGGTTATGGTCCTTAACAAATGCTATCCCTATTCACCTTATTCAGGAAGTTGCAATGGGGGCTGCGTTTACAACAAAAGTGGGCGGGGCAGAATAAGGTGGATACCTATAGGGTGGTTTCACCCTATAGGTATAGCATCATAAATCTGGCGAAGTCTTTTATGCAGGACGGCAGGGGAAGTGATGCTGAAGGCGGTCTCTGATTGGGGTTGAATTCAATGAATCTCAAGAAAATGCCCAATCATCACTATCCTTAAGGTAAGGGTAGGGTTTAAGGTTAGCATTTAGAGGCTGTGCCGTTCTCACTTTCCTATCCAATCAGACGCATTACTTCTCCTGCCATCCTGCATGAAATTAATTTGCTTTGTGCTTAATTGATGTGCTGCCATGACGGAGATACTGTATACTGTAGCTCACTCCAATTAATGACAATTATATCAATTGTGGACAAAAACATAAACTCAAAGTTTTGAGATAAATACTCGACATTGCACTCCAAAACTTATCACACAGTTGACCAGATAATATCTGGACTAGATAATATAAAGACTAGACACCAACGAAAAAGTATGTTGCATGAACAAACTCAAGTTAATTGGGATTGAACATCCATAGACATGGACACTGGACAGTTTGTTCAGTGGCGAATTGCAATCTTTGCAATCCTGCCACCCGTAATTTAATCGATATTTGTTACTATGCTCTTTATACAAAACAGACATTAGTTCATGTTAAAGGTCATCATAAAGGTATAGCCCTGTAATAGTTACACACAGGCATGAAATAGTAAAGAAAAGCATGTTTTTTAATCAATATTTGTTACTACAAATTTGTTGAATAAAAGCAAATACCGATACACAAATATCAAATTCATAATTGTCCTTTCTTCAGGTAATTGTTCTGCTTTCCCTGACTTTGCACAACTTTGGGTAAACGGTGATACTGCAAATGATTTTCTCTGTCTGATCTATAGTTACAGCTGAGAACATGACAATAGTTCACAATTTTGCCAATTCAAACTACACGGCAGTTTGTTTGTTTGTTCTGATAGGTGAGTATCTCCGTCATGGCCGCCTGTGGATCAATGACGTCACGTGTAAGCACCCTATTGTTAATAACGTCCTATTCCTCGATACCTATTTCCCATTTCTCTAGCACTGACTTAATGCTTTCTATGCCTAAGAGGATATTCCCTCCAACACTGTTTGTCAACATGATTTATTCAGTGAAACTCTAACTGAATCTACTCTTAATTTCCCATGTGTTATGCAGTAGCAACTCTTTTTCTCTTCTCTATTTCTGGGTAGTGTGCAGAAGAGAACTTGATGAGAAAATGTCAGCAGATTCAAACATGCTACAGGCACTGACCGAGTGGTTTTATATAATTAGAGTCAAGACTGTGCTGTAATGTAATGTGCCCAACCATTATGACATTATTGCAATACAATGAAGCACAAAACAGATTATTATCGGATTATCTTTAGCTAAAAGCCTTACTAATGTATAAGTAAAAACTACTAACTGCACAACATGCTTGGATTTCTTCCCTTAATAATTATTCTGAATGGTATGTGATCATATAATAAGATAAAAATGAGTTGAATCAGACTGACTTGGAAACAACAGCACGGTCTTTCCGGAGGCTTTCTGCCCCCGGTTTCTCCTTCTGTACTTCTCCCTTCTTTGGAACAGCCTTTTTTTGTTTTCTGTAGCGAGCCGCACTGACCGTCTCAGCGCAGTGTTTAGGCAGCAACTACAGACAAAAATAACGAGGCGGGGAGAGTTGTAGAAAGACATTAAGAACACACAACAGAGAACAAACATGGGAAATTTCACGTTCACTTAGCAGGAATCCAATTGAAACATAAACTATTGAGTCAGGCTTTGCTCAAGGGATTTGAGAAACAACACAGCATCAAATCCAGACTTTATTTCAGAAGTGAACTCTGGCCTGAAACTAAAACCAAGTTGCGATTGCCATAATTACATTCAGATTGCGGAGCAGAGATTCCATTCTGGCAGATAATTTGATTCTACCTGGTCGTGGAGCATACACTGCTCAGCGCATATCTCCAAGATGACATTGCTGGTCTGTTTGGCGATCTGCTCAAGGAAAGTCACACATAGGCGCAGGCTCCTCTTCTCTACTGCCGCTGTCTGGAAAAACATCAACGCATGTGTTGATGATATATTTCAAAACATTATAGAAGAGTAGGGGTGGCTTGATGATAACAAAATGAGTACCTCATTTTGAGACTTTGTGAATAATAATAATAATAAAGTAATGTTTTCACAAACCATGAAAAATGTACAAAATATGTGCACGAAAAACTGGCTTAAAGGTGCACTGTGTAACTGCAAAATCCTGATATTAGTGCATATTTCACCGTTAGTGGCCCAGTGGCTGTATACAGTTGTGGCCAAAAGTTTACATACAATTTTAATATTTTGTCCATTTTTCATAGAATATGAATGATAACACAAATATTTTTCCCCACTCATGGTTAGTGGTTGTGCAAAGCCATTTATTGTCAAAGAACTGAGTTTACTGAAATTACTCAAATGTCCCTGATCTAACGTTTACATGACCTTCAACAACTGCTGGGAAAATTGTTCAGGAGCAAAAAAAAACTCACTTCAGCTGAAATACAGGACTCTAATAATTGGACTCTCTGAAAAAAAAAATGTTTGTTTCAAGATGCACATTATGTAAACTTTTGAGAGACCTTGAGACATTAGGCTAGTTTCTCTAATTTAAAAGCGTAACAGGTTTTTTGACAATAAATGGCTTCACGCAAACACTAACCATGAGGGAAATAAAGCTTTTTGTGTTATCATTCATATTCTATGAAATGCATAAGTTTACATACCCTGACATTCTGTCAGCTGTCATGCAGCACCACAACTGTAGGTGCAGCACTGCTGTCCATCTATGACGCTCCAGGATCAATTGTTTAAGGGGTTCCTACCAGAAACCCTAAAAACTATTGATCCTCATAGCGTCATAGAGACAGATGTGATGGAAAGCAAATGTGCCATGCTGTACCAATGCAGCCACTGGGTCACTAATAGATAAATTACATACTAATATATTTTTTTCACGTAAAAAGTTACTGAATGCTGCTTTATTTCATGTTGCTCAAAAAATAATTGGCTTTACAACAAGATCACTTACTTACAATCAGTGTTGGGCAAGTTACTTTAAAATTGTAATATTCTATATTACTAGTTACAGCTTTAACAATGTAACAAGTTTGTATTACATATTACTGCTGCAAAAAATGTAACTGAGTTACACTACTTTGAGTTACTTTTGGCAAAATATTAACTGAAAATAGTAATAATAATGCCACAGAGCAAAGGTGTAGTTAAAAATGTCCTTTTCCTCAGTCGTCACATTCTGTGTTTTGATGAGGTTTACTTCACGAGCCTCTTTCTAGTAACTTGAGTTACTTCAATTGTAATGACTAATATATTACTGTATTTTGTTTAAGTAATTATATTCCCCAGTTAATGAAAAAAGTAATATATTTCTGTAACTAGTTACTTTTGTAATGAACTTAAATACTTTTTAATTGGACTGCTAGCCATTTTTATTTTTACCAGCCATTTTCACAGCTTTTTGTTGGGTTCTCATTATAGTCAATATTCCGAATCAGCATATCTTCCATACAACAATTTCCGATTTGACAGCAAAATATTGTCTGTCTCTAATGAAAAGTGTTTTGAACATTATACTTTCAGTCATTTGGCATCTCACATTTGGTCTCATAACAGGTCCATCCTCTTTGACATGGAGCCCATCAAAGTAACTTATGACTTTAGAGGCGGAGATACTCCCTAGACCATGGCAAACTAGATGTAAACACATTTTTCCACCACTTTGTGCGTGCTTTTAATAGTAATGTTAGCTGCCATGACTACTGTGTGAAAGTACAGTGCATAACCCCTCCCCTCTAACCTGAGGAGACACACATAACTGAAGACTGACCTCTTCTGGACAGAGCGGGTGTCCACATTCGCTGAAGTGGGAGCAGACTGAAGGGAAGGACATGAGGAAGCGCTTCATCCCGTCACTGCTCTGGCTGAACATCTTCTCAAACACACGTGGGAAGAAACTGGACACCAAAATGGGCAAGTTGGCTTTCCTCTGTGACTCTTAATATCGAAGGAAATTAATACTGACCAAAGAATGGACAGCTCCGAGGTCTCATGGAGCACTTCTTCAATGTTGTCAACCATCTTAGTGTGGAATTGGATCATGCTCATCACCCTCGCCAGATCTGGGTACTGTTTAATGGGGAGGGGAGCCTTGCTAACACTTGAATAGGCCTAAGAAAAAGACACATTATGCTGCATTTCCTATCAATATATGGAATATATGCACGATTCAGTGGTATAAACCTGTAATCTCAGCCAGTCCAGTCTCAGTGGTTGCAAATCAAACTCCTCCTTGTTTTCAACTGTCAGTGCAATGCAATAGGTTGATTATTCAATATACAAATAGGTCTGGACACTATATAGTATACATTAATTATTCTTAACACAATACTAGATGATGCAATATCCATAATATTGTAAACCAGGTCTTTCTTCTAACTAAGATTTACAGGCTAAAAGTTCAGTTTTAGTCAAGATTTTTCTAATTCAGTTCAGTTAAGTTTTGATTTGACACATTTCTTTTGAGAAAACACATTGCTTTCGATTTTTTGTTTTTGGAACATAAGTGTTGAAATGGTTTAGTTAAAAAATGGCAATATCGTTGTTGCAATCTTGAGAGCTTTTCTCATATTGTGCAGCCCTGGTATACAATATACATTACTGTTAAACATGTGTCTGTGGGTTGCCTTGTTTGACGGAGAGAGCTGACAAAGTTGAGACAAATGAACTCATAAGAACGGACTCCTCTTCAGGACACACGTACATGTTCTGATGAAAAAATAATAAAAAGAATGAAGAGAATGTACAAAGCTGCAACAATCATCTAATAGGAAAGTATTTTCAGGAAAACCATAATAAATAAATCTGTGTACATTTGTTTAGTTTTCTGTTGGATGTCCTCCCTGAATCAACCCACTTATTATTAACAAGAAATCTTATTTAGAAAATGAAGTACAAATACTGTAAACACTGTAATATAATGGATTTTTCCCCCATATTCAACCACACATACCTGTATCGTATCATTAAGAACCAGGGCATCGAATTGAGCCAAATACTGAACATGGTAACGCTGTACAACACAGCTGTACTTTCTCATCAGGCCTTGCAGTTTCTCCATGTAAAACATCAGCTCAGCCATTTGACTGCAACACAAAAGATGAAGTAAATTCATGTGCGTAAAATTCCACCTCCACTAGACAACTCTACATTACTATAGGACTGTATTAGAAGCCCTTACTTGTCAATGTAGTCCTCAGGTGTTTTAATCTTTGGCATATTGTCAGAGTGTCTGACGAGCCACAGGATCTCATCTCTGGAGAAAGAAAGTGCCATGCAAACGAAAAGTGCCTAGAGTTTGAATTGAGAAAAATAAGGTGTGAGCACATTGCAGCAGTGACAGCAGAAAGTCAGTTACTCTGAAACAAAAGGTCTCCCAGTTCACAAAATAGCAGACACCTCAAGGAAGCAACATCCAATTTAGAGCTTATAATGAATAATTTATAGTCATCCAGCACAGTGTGTTATGGTTATTACTGCGTCTCTACTACCTTGGGTCCCAGTAGTCCAGGTTCATCCTCCAGAACATTATATAACTCCTTCAGCGTTCCTCTCAGAAAGTGCCTCCTCTCTCTGTGCATGGCTCCACTGGACAAGGAACGTTCACATGAACCCATCGCTCCGTCGCTTATCATTTGACATCCAAAATGACTCACCTGTTTACGAGGACATGTTCACGACACTCCTTAATATCGGCAACTCGCTTGCTATACCTGAAACAAACATTAAACAATATAATATAGCTTGGGGAACAGTACTGACAATTGTGATGTAAAAAAAAATTAAAAATAAAACAGAACTGTTTTATTCTTCTAATTTTCTTGTGTCTTGATCAAATTTGGTGATTTACAAGAGAAAAACAAAACAAAAAACCAAGGCACTCAGAATCATAATCAGAATAGAGTTTATTGGCATTGTCAATGAAGGTTTCACAGACTAGGAATTTTCTTCGGTGTACTCGTGCAACATGAAACATAAACTTGTAATAATGATAAATAATAAACTATGAAAAAAGGTATATAAAATAAAAAGTCTATAAAACTATAGGGCATGCATAAGAGTATAATAGGTAGGTCTAATAAAATAGCAATTTAACACAACACAAGACAGCAGCATCCTCCCACAACATTAATTCTCGATTTACATTTTCTAAAAAGCCTTTATTTTGCTGGGCTCATACAAGCCAGCTTCTTGAGAAAGGCTTGTTTGGAGCCGATACGCATGGAAGAAAACCAGCAATTTGTTGTAAATGTTTTTAATATGTATTATTATCCAGGCAAAATAAAGGCTTTTTAGAATATGTAAGATGTGTGTGGGAGGAGTGCCTTGTTTTTTTGTTTTTCTTTTGTTTTTTCTTTTTCTCTTGAATTTCTATCCCCCAACACAAAAGCTATTTTTTGTGGTACTGACTTCCCGAGGACTATGTTTCTATTTTTTTCCCTCACATTGATTGATGTACGAGTTCACAAATTCTCAACGTGGCTGAGACATTAACATGTCCATTTATATTAAGGAAAGAAAGACAAAACATTCAAAATTCATTCATCAATGATAATGCTATTTAACCTAAGCAACCCACGGTCTTGTTGTGATAATAATAAATGCTGTATAAGTAAAATAAAGATTTGTACTATTACATCTGCCCACTAGATGGCAGCATAAACAGGTAGGTGACTTCTTGGGCGGCTACAGCTAATGCTAATGCTAATGCTAATAAATAAATGCTTTAGTCTCTATAGTTAGCACTTTAGGTGGTTACTTTAGTCTTTTTTTTTGCTCGTGGACTGGACTTTCTGTACTTTACACTACCCTTTGATGTTGTCGAAGAGGTCCTCCGAGACTTTGTGGATGTTGAGCTGTTCGTCTCTGGTCAGGGTCAGGAAGAGGCCGCTGCGCAGAGCTATCTTCCACAGATCCTGAGCAGGTGGGTGCGCATTCAGACTGCTGTGGCACAACAGGAACCCAACTGCAGCACAGTGCAGAGAGGGTACCGTCAAATCTACGTCATTCGCATGAATCTGAGCAAAAAGTCACTAGGACTGTAAACTGTTAAATCTTGGTCACCTTGGACTGGGACAGAGTTTGTATATTCATTTTATTCAGGAAGTTGTAATGGGGGCAGCCATCTTGTGTTTATGGTCAAACTGCAGTTCTGACTTGAGCTGATACTGGCTTTACTGTTTTAAGTTTCTTCTATATCAGACAATAAGGTAAGCGATGTGTTGTTCAATTACCTTAACGTGTTTCGAAAGCCGTACTGCTTCCTTCTTCAGAAGTGTCACATGATGTAGGATGTGACGTCTTATATAGATATAGAAGAAACTTAAAACAGTAAAGTAACAAAAAAAGACAAGATGAACGCCATTCAGATGTCAGATACTGGCTTTGATTTCTGTTATTGGTGTAACATTTACAACTAACCAGTGCTTAATTTGATCCGGCTTTTGGGGGAACGCATTCCGGGAAATCGGAATTTTGAGCTTTATTGGATCCGGGAAATAAAATACTCCATTAACTTTTAAATATGCAATTATATTGGGCTGTTCCCCCATAAAATCCACCCAGTACACAAGTGTTCCTGAAAATCTGGATTTACAAATTAAGCACTGGAACTAACTGCTGTGTAAATATATCAGCTTTGGTCCTTTAGAGTTTCTTACAGACAAGTAGCCAATTAGAGTGACAACAAAAAGTGATAATATCGCAAAAAAAGATAGGTCACCTTTTTCATGACGTCCTTCCACTAACTAAACCTGAGCCACACACATTATTTACTTTGAGCTTTTTGCAAGTTTTTTGTTCATTCCAATTTTACTTTATTTACTGAACCCAAACCTTTGTCAAAACAAATGATTTGATATATTTGTGAAATAGCTACTGATCTGACCGTTTTTGGTTTGGTTTATGAGGCAACAGTGAGATCCATTTACTTACTTATAATCCACCGCTCCATCACTTCCATTGACAAATATTCACATCCAATCTGTAAAAGAAAACAATCGCTTTTTCAATCCATGGCTACTCACAGTCTCTAACAAAGGTAATCCAGGGGGTCATTGTCAAGACCCTAACAATTTATCAATTTACTAATGCCGTGTAACTCTCTTCAGAAACATTTTTTTTACACATAGTTTTCAAAAAATGAGGATCTGCTTGATTCTATCTTCTCTCCTCTGAACAGACCCTTACCTTCTCTCACAGATATGTGTAAGCCCCAGGGAGCAGCCTCACCGTGTCACAGCAGGCGGGGTCCAACATGGTCGCGGGGGCACTGAGCAGGCTGAGGAGCTGCGCACTGCGCCACTGCTCTGCTGGCAGGTTTCTGCGTGGGTACACCGCGCTCAGAGACATCAACGCTGTAGTCACAGCCTGCAGCAGGAAAGAAACCACAGGTGTCAAAGTGCTTTCACATATGCAATTTTGTTTTGTTCTAGAGCTGATTAACTTGCTTGACCTTGCTTGAAGGAAAAGCCGGAATTAGAATTGTCATTACATATTATTAAAACAAATCCTTTTGATGCTTTGTAGAAAAGTGAGCAGATGCGTCTAGATAATATCTATATGTCTGCACTGATAATCATGTTTGGCTCAACTCTTTTTGGCCTAAAAAAATATATAGTTTGTCAATAATAAGTGGTTACTCTTGTGTGTGGGCCAAATTCTTCAGTAAGCTTCTTCCAGGGATGTTCATACTCCACAAACATCTGTCCAAGTCGTGGGTAGGAAGGGTCGCTACAGAACACAAGTCATTAGGTCATTAGATAAAGATATTTGTTATTACTAATTCATTATAGTTTACAATGGAAGTACAAATGGAATAAAAAATAATAAATGTCATGACTTGAAGCACCATAAATAAACCGACTGCACCTGCTGCCGTTGGTCATCTCGTGAGCGCAGTTGAACATTCCCACCAGAGCTTTCTTGTCATCAATGCGAGAGAGTGTAATGATGACGGAGGTGTAGGTGGTGATCAGGTCCAAGTAGCTTTTAGTGAAGTCAAAATTGATGGTCTTTCAAAAACAAAACAAAAAACACTGTAAATACAAGAGCTTGTGACTTTTGAGTGTTGTTACCCACAAAGTATTTGAACATAATGCAATTTAGTGTGTCCCTGTCGGCCACAGACTACAGTTTTTTAGGATTTGAATCACATCAGAGAAAACTAATATTACAGTCATGCTGGAGGACATTCATAATTCATCACATATTTTTTAATATTTCATTGAGGTGAAACTGCATCATTACGAGAGATGAGATTGCTGATATAAATCAGAATAGAAAGAACAGTTGGTTTAACCAGATGTTTTGCACTGACGTCTGTAGCATTAATATTTTTCCCTCTCATTGTAATACTCACAATGTCAAAAAAGCACTGACAGGCATCTATGGTGTTGAGCAACTCATAAACGTGGTCCTGGAAGAACAATATGGAATAATAATGTATGAGACATGGTGTAATTTATCAGTCACCGAGGTAGTTAGTTCAAATCTTGTGAAGTTAAATAAGACAACTGAACTGGCCATTTTTTACAGACACCAACATTTCCTCCTCATGGCAGTTTTTGTGACTGTCAGGAAGGTAAATTTGAGGGCATAGAAGAAGGAGCACATCCTGGAGCCTAATGATGTCTGGGGCATCAAGGCAAGGAGCCCAAAAGCAAAACACTGACCTAACATGAGATCTTTTAAAACATTACACTCCTGGCTAACACACCCTAAAGATGACATAGGGAAGGAGAAGTTTATGCAATTAAGTGCACTACGGAGGGTTGCATCACAGCCATTGGAGAAGCTCAATCAACACTGTTGTAAAACATCTTCTGGCCTGGAATCGGCAGTGTATCTGCACATGAAGGGGACGGGTCACCCTTTTGAGGACTCATGCCTTTTTGATAAAGAGCTACAATGGTTTGACAGTGAAGGAGGCTGTGTAACAGATCAATATGCCGGCGACAGAGCTGTTTGGAGCATTCCCTGGACATGGTTTGAATCCAGGCCATGTCCGGAGTCCTCTGAATTTTTACTTTCGAGTCCCTCGTCTACAGTTTACTGTTAATTTGTTTATTTGTTTGGGACAGTGTTAATGAACACACATGAGAACCATGCATGTAAACACACCACTCCGGATTGAAGCCTTGGGCTAATTTGCGTCCATGTCCCACAAACACACTCTCATTGATCCTGATCTATTGTACATGTTTTTATTGGTAGGGGAAACCGGAGCACCCAGAGGAAACCTTCGCAGACACGGGGAGAACATGCAAACTCCACACAGAAAGACCCCATCCGGCCCAGGAATCAAACCCAGGACCTTCTAGCTGTGAAGCATGAGCGCTAACCACTGTTCAAAATTCAAGTCTTGTTTTAACTTCACAAGATATACCCTTCACAAGAAATAGAAGATAGTCATATTTTTATGTAAACAAATATTTCTATAAAAACATGAAAAACTGACTCCACTCACTGAATTATTCAGTCTGAGGTGTAGCTAACTCCACTGACCCAACTTCTCTCAATATTTGGAATTAAATCAAGTTTTCTTTGTGAAAATAAACCACTCTGTATGTAAATTTATTCTGAATGTGTAAGTCAGGTTTATACAGCCATAAAATGAAAAAAGAAAGATTCTGTATATATTTCAAGGCTCATTATGTACTTCTGTTTGTTTTTCATTTAGGAGAAGGGAACAGAAGAAGCTGCTGACCTCAATACTGAAAATGTAAATTGAAAACGACAAAATCACCCTGAACTCTATGACATCGAGGAAGGAGTCGTAGTAGATGGACGTGGCTGAGAGCACTTCGGATTTCTGCCGCTGGATACAGGTCAGGCTTTGCTGCATTAAAATACATAGCAGCGTGAATTACTTACAGACAACAGAAATAATGTGCTCATGAAACCATTTAACTTACAACACTTCCTCTGAAGTCGATGCTTGGAAACTTTTTGTTGATGTGTTTGATTGCTGGTTCCATGACTTTATCGGTCAGAACGGATGGTCGCAATTTTGGGTCGGTGCATTTCTGAAACACAAACGGCAGAGGTGGAAGAAGTACTCAATATTTTTACTTTAAGGCACTATACCTGATTTTTTGTTACAAATACTGCAAGAGGGAGCAAGTAAATTAAATAGATAGTTGTGGCACAAACACATTCCTAACTTTGCTAACATCTATCTGACATCCAATTTCTTATAGAGATGACTTTATAAGTACATTTCACAACTTGCACCTTTTAGGGTCACGATCAGAAAAGTAGCCTGAAAACTCATGAAATTGATGAAAAAATATCATTATTATAGCTAGATGCACAATTTTAGTTCCACATTAATGTCTGAGTTTACAATATACTAAAGGAGGAAAAAATTAATTTGATACCACTACTAGGAAAAAAACGGGTATAGTGCCTTTCAGTAAAAGTGCAGATACAGGAGCAACAATTTACTTAAGTAAAAGTACAAGTATCATATAATAATTCTTAAATACTTAAGTAAAAGCATAAAAGTATCTACTGTTAAATGTACTTCATAAGTAAAAAGTAAACCACTAAGGTGGGTCAAAAACAGGTCTAAACCAGGACTAAAACGGTCCAAACCAGGTCTAAACGAGTAAACTACTAACTCAGGTCTAAACCAAGTCTAAACTAGCTCTAAATGAGTAATCCACGGACTAAACCAGGTCTGAACCAGGACTAAAACAGGTTCAGTTCGTCACAGAGAGGTCATTTTGAAAATAAAATACTCGATTTTAAAATGTAGTGGAAAAAAAAAAAGTAAGTAAGTAAAAAGTAAAAATTATTCTTCATAAAATGTACTTAAGTAAAGAAAAAGTACCAACAATTTGTACTTTTTACTAGTTTCATATTTGTGTGGCTGCAACAAACTACAGAGTAATTTTTTTTAGAAAAGAAAACTGCCAACTAACCTTTTTGTTACAGACAGTGACTGTGACTCATGTCGGCAATGTATTGATTAAGACTTGTTGTCTGCAGATTGAATGATATTCATAAGCATTGACACCCCAATATTGACATTTTGCATGTGAATTCATAGTACTTTACATAGTTTGTTGTTGTTGTTTATAGTGTACAACAGGCACAACATATTTGATGTACTCGAATTTCAAAGTTAAAACCACCAATCCTCTCTTGATCATAATTTCTGAAAATAAGGGACATTTTTCCTTAGGGGTAAAATATCCATCTGTGTAGGTTCTCAGTCGTACAGGAGTTGTCCATCGTAGGCAAAGATTCATCTTCATCTGTACTTCCTAATACTTGGGGACACCCTTAGGGGACATTTGACAGCTATGCGGCTGTTTGTTTTTTCCAGGTTTGTTCCCGCTGTCACACAAACCTTGCGATAAGTTCTGCCCAGGCTGCTGCAGGTTTGTGAGAGAGCATTTTGAATTATTTCTTTATAATACGGGAAATTTAAGGGTAGTAGTAGTAGTAGTAGTTCACAGGTATGCTCCTTATGCTTAGGTCTTTACAGTTGCATCCAAACTGCCTGTGCTCATCTAAATTGCAAAACAGAACGGAAAAATCTTGCTTTTGGTGACACAAAATAACAGTGCATCGAAAAGTGTGTTACTTCCTGATCATGATACATACGTACTTTAAATGCAAACTATCAAATTATCCAACATCAACACAGGAAACAATATAATCCACCCTTTCCTTCATAATGGTGTAATTTTATTTTATTTTTTTTAGTCATTTTTTCATGTTGCCACACACTTCCAAATTTAGCTGAACTGAAATTTGACAAGACTATGAGCTTAGCCTGACTTCCTGTTCACGCTTCCTTTTTGCAAAATGATGCGGTGACAAAAGTGTCTTAAACAGACTGAAAAGTCAGACACACAAATCCAGCATGTATTTTAGAACATGCACTAACAGACGTCTTTTCATAGTATAATAAATACATTATGTTTAATATATTACATTTTTATCTTATTACTGTGTTACAAACATATTTACATAGACAACTTGACAGAAATGAAACGCTACATATCAGCCCCGTTACAATTGTATTTTTCCATCCTTATTTTCCAAGTGTTTGGGTAAAGCACCCCAGATCTACTTTGAAACCATAAAGCTCAAGTTCCTTTTCTTAGCGACTGTGATGTTTCCTGTGCTCCTCACCTTCTTAATGTGGTTCATGCGTATGAGGACCCCACTGCCCCTCTCATTCAGGATGGTCAGCTTTTCTGCCAGTTTCTGCTGGTAGTCCATAGCTTTGGCCCCGTGCACCTGATGCTCCGTGAGAACCTAGGTCTCCCGTTTGCGAGAATTGAGTAGCACCCGCAGCCCCACCCTGAACTGGGTCACATGGGGGCTAATGGAGAAGTATCATTGACTATAATAATACGAAAGAAAATCTAGTTTATCTGTTATTTGCTCACATGCAGACTTGCTCACTGGACACACACACATATAGTTACTACTGACTTAAGGCAGATATTACTTCAAGTCAAGTTATAAAAACTAAACTGAAAAGAGCATAAGGGATAAGTCGAGAGAAAAAGCCTTAAAGACTGAATTTAAATTATTCCTTTTCAATTAAAGAGCCCCTTTCCATAAACAGACTTGAATTTTCGACTCATGCAGCATAAAAAATGAATCATAAACCGAGCAAATTATCCTTTAATGATATTCTCTTTATGTCCACCTGATGGCACTGTCCATCAACCAAAGTTTCTGATTGAGGCTGGAGCCAGCTAAAGGTGATGAACAGGTCCTGAGCTACACATCACAAAGAAATGAAAACTCACAAATTATGCAAAGTACCAATTTCTTAGCAGCTTCCTTTCAGAACTGAAAAAGGATTTGAAATAAGAATGGTCCCTATAATAATATTATATTAATTATACTAACAGTGAGTGGCTCAACAGCATCTGCCATAGGACTATGACAAGACTCTTCGGGTTCACAGCAGTTTCTGTCTCTAAAGTTAACGTGAACAAACTGAGCTGTTAAACAAGCAAGTGCTGTTTACCAATCCCACAAATGTCCTTCAGGAATTTAGAGGCGCTGTGACTTAAGTCTATAATGACTGAATTTGATGAGTTTAAACTGAGTCTCATCTGAAGGAGGATTAATGTCTTATTTAGAAGCACTAAAGTTACCCATATAATGGTGTTAAGTGGATATGAGAAAAGCAACCCATTTATTATTTCCTTTTGGCAAAAGCTAAGAGCGTGGAAGAAATGTTAACAAGGCTGTCTTGGAAGGCAGACAGAAGCACATGTAAAGGGGCAGGAGGAGTGTGAATGAGGTTAGGAGCAGTGAGACAAAGCAAAGGTATATAAATAAGTCAGATTACATTACTACCTTTCAATAAAAATACTTTTTAGTTTAGTGTTAGTGATACAGGGTTTGCAGCCTCATGTCATGACAGCCACAAACTAATGAATAAATACTGAACATTTATATTCTTGCATGGAGGTAACCTTGTCCTGCAAGATGAATTGTTGCGAGATCTGAATTTTTAGTCTCAGAACAAATCCATCTTGTGGTTCAGACCAATGACATGCTGCTGTGTAGTTTGGGGCGGGATATGTAGGTATGACGACAGTCAGCCCCGGCAAAAACAAACATGGTTACCTCGGAGGACTTTGTAGATGCCGCAATTGACTGATTGAAAAAAAAGAGCAAGGGGAAGCGCTTTGTGTGTTTGTAGATGGAAAAGATATTTGTGCTTTCCCTCCCGACTAGATTTCCTACTGCGTGTGCCAACTGAGGCCCAATCAGCTCAAAGTATTGTATTGATTGTCCCTCCTTTTCACAGACAGTTTGCACGGGAGTCTTTCCAGATTGATAATGTGTTGAACTCAATTTAGAGTGCTACACATATCAATCTGGCCTCTGCCAGGTTACCGTGCAGGAGCATTATTAAAACATTCTCCCCCTGTTCGGTCAGAGTGCTTAACAGGTTGCATTTACTGTATATGACACCATTGTTCATTGCTCTTCTAGAATCCGAAGTTTGACTATTGGTCTGATTCTCCTCTCTCATACCTTGGAATATGCCTTTACCGTGGAGGCTGATGGGTGTGACCCCCCTCATCCTTGCTTAAACAGAGGTACATGTGCAGCCAATCTAGAGGTGCTGTCCCCCACCGTTGCAGGAAAAATACCAGATTCCAGTTTCTCAGGGCAAATCTCATGCACCCACGGAGCCCTACCACCAATTATAGCTTTCCATCCGCCTCATTGACTTTAGTCCGGGTGATCAACGAGTCCTAGTCTGAGTCTCTGCTTCCTCAGATGAAGCCTCGGATTGAGAATACAACACCCCCACGGTTTACCAGAATTTCATTGAGACAAACCGACAGGGGTTGGTAGTCATATTCAGACAGACCTGAAGGACAAATCTACATACTGCAATCTAAAATACTGTAAATACCTATACGCTGTCTATTGTTATCTTGTTCTGGTTGTAAAACTTTAAGGCTGTTGTTTATACATGAGTGTTGAAAGTGATCTAATGGCTTGGGCCCTATATAATGGTCTCCTGCAGTGATTGTTGTGCGGTAGCAGTGAAGTGTAGTGATAGAGGGGTGAGGGGAAGTGGTCACAGCTCCGTCTGCAGGCCACATGTCTACACACAGATAACACATGCGATCCTCAGTCGTACTGTATCTGCTATTACTGAACACATTTGGTTTGAGTATTCCTCTGCCATGCATCAAAGCGGCATCTTTTCTATAGAAAGGCAGCAGCTTAAATGGTGTTTGTGACAGCCAAATGGAGGAGAAAAAAAGATCTTCTTGTGGTTTGTCTTTCAAGATGTCCTATTTGTTTGGATACCATTGTAATTATTTGGTCTAAAATTACAATGTGTTTAGCCCACCTTTGGTGTTTAGTGTTGCATTACAGAAAGTAAGATAAAGTTCTTCATGATTTACTAGGTCTACTTTGGAGCTGCATGTTGTGCTTATATTCCTGTTTGTCCGCAGTGGGACGTATGGCCTAATGGGTCATTGGTTACCTGAGAACCTGCATGATTGGGTGGGCGAAGGGGAATGATTCTTGGTGTGTGGGGGTGATTGCTTGTGGGAGTCGGGAGGTTGGTTGCGTGGGGGGGGGGGGTCCTTTGTGTGCGGGTGGTTGGGTGTCTGTGGGGGTCGAGGGGTTGGGTGTGTAAAGGGGAATGAGTCTTTGTGTATATGGGTGAATATTCACAGGGTTTGTGTTACATTGTATGAAAAGTGCTTAATAAGTAAAGATTGATTTACTCACCATCGTGGGCAAAGATTCTTCAGTCTTCATCTATACTCTGTAGTTGAAGTGTAGGACGTTTCGCTCTTTACCCAAAGAACTTTGTCAGTAAATGACGAAGTTTGCTGACAAACAGATGAAGCCCCTCCTTCAGGCTCAGCACCAGGCGCTGCCTCCAGGCGACATGACCGGTCTTGATGGTCACTCATCATAACGGGCTTCTCTTTGTCTGAACCTTCATGTAATGTTTATTTGTTCACCACAATATTTACAGTAAACTTGAGGCAAGGCAAGTTTATTTATCGGGCACATAGTACATTTCTCCATTGTGAGATCAATAAAGTCTTATCTTATTTCATGCCACAGACAGTGTGCCAACAAAAAAGACTTCTTCTTTGTGTGCAAATGTGTGTGGCCATTCCCAAGGAAAAATCCAAAGCACACTGTTGTAGAAAAATAATAATTAAAAAGCCTTTATTGGAACAATAAGTTAAAGAGCTTAAAATACGCACACGTTTCAGCCTGACACAGTCTTCCTCAGGGTGCAAATGTACCAGTCTTTTTTGTTTCTCCAATTTGTTTTACTTTTTACACATCTTTATGCACGTACCCATGCAGTGCTCCTCCGTTCTTTTTCTCTAATGTGCCTTACAACATATTGTAAATAAACTATACAAAACATGCAAATGTATAATATAAAACAACAGTAGTAAAAAAAAACAAAAAAAAAAACAGCAGTAAAACTGATGAAATAAAAGTGCATTAGGCCTGGCCAAATCAGATAGTTTTCAGCCTGGTTGTGAACATTGCTTCACTCATGGTGAGCTGTTACTGTGTCTTTCTTTCTTTGCCTGTGGCTTGAGATTCAAGTGAAGCAGCATTTCCCTTTCCAGAACATGATTGGTGTAAATGTGGCCCCTGGCCATAGCTCTATACGGTGTGTAATTACACATCTAAATGGTTAAACATGTACAGAAGGCATTCTTTCATTGCACGTCGGGACATGGTACAGGCAGCAGAAATGACAGACAGGAACAACATTCAAAACAACTACTGTTTAGTGCCTACAGGTACCGTGCCCTGTGAGAAAGGAGGCGTTTGTGTGTGTGCTTGAGGAAGGGCAATAAAAAGACAAAATGAAACTTTAGAGGGCTTTAAAAACACTAGAGTTTTACTGTTACTGTGTCCTGGCAGGGGCTGAGCTGTGTACCATGCTCTGTCCCCACAAGCACCAAAATCTGCTCTCCTTCAGCAGCAACTTATATACAGTATTCCCCTGAACTGGGCCCAAATGCAGTTTAGTCCTTCATTCCAATATTTCTCAAAACCTTTCTTACCAAATGTTATACCTTAACACTGATCTTTTTATCAGGACTTACCAAAAACCAGCGCTAAACAAAGAAGCAAGCAATAAATAAATAATAGAATGAAAGAGAAATTGGACACAAAATGCTCAGGAAGTCGGTACCATAAAGTAGTTATTTGGGGAAGGTGCTCTTTGGTGTTGGAAGAAACAATAAAGACCTTTTAGAAAATGTAGGTAGATAATTACAATGTGGGAGGAGTGCCTTGGTCTCTCGTTTTTCTCTTAAATAATTTATTTATTTGTTTATTTGACAGGGACAGTACACATTAATGAACATTTCTGTAAATGTGTCAGTATTAGCTTCAGAGCTAGTTTTCAACTGTTGTCCCTGGGTAAGATGCAGAGCACCAACAAAAGTACCAATGAAAGTTCATACATTAGAAAAATACAAAAGACACAAACATACAGTTACAGTATAACAGCATTAGTTCACAGTATAAAATATTTACATTTAAATGTTAGTTCTATAACAGGAAAAAGACATACGGCAGCATGGGCAGGTCATGCAGCTCGAGAATTGAGGACTAAACCAATTGGAAAATGATCTGCAGCTGCAATCTCAATAGTAGAATATGTGGCCTTCTTTTCTCTTTCCAAGGTTTATTGTTAAACTACGTATACTACAGAGTTCTTTTAAAGTCTCAGAAAATGCTCCATTTGTTTTGTGGTTAAACTGCAAAGTGCCCAGACTTCCTGCTAA
>OMNZ01095692.1:0-18971 GCA_900303255.1 Lesueurigobius sanzi
GCAAAGAAAATCCTACAAATTATGTAACAATGTGATATTTATTGCAGCACATTTTGTTTTCAGCACCATGGACAGCACCCGCCTTGCAAATGTTTTTTTTCTGCAAGTTTCCACTGGAAGAACTCCGGTTTTACTGATAACCTAAATGGATCGATTTCTATTTTGTTCCAAACTAAAGTAACCTAATTACAGGCAGAGATTTTTCAACCTATTTTGAAGATTAAGACAAGTTTGCCCCGACCAAACTTCGACAATGAAAAGTGACTTCCCCAGTTAAGCTAGATTAAACCTGGGTCATTCAGACAAGGCCATTCATTTTAGGACAAAAAGACCAGTGCTGCCCCGTCCCATTCTTCCACGCTCTTTGTTAATCATGTAGCTTAGAGCAGAGGTGATTCAGTCGTATTCAGCCGCACCAAAGGAAACTTCTATTGTGCCTATTCAATCAGTGGATAGACGTATAATGAATGATATATTCCTTTAGGCTCTAACACATTTGGACATCTTCAACTGACCTTTTACAGTTTGATCCTATTTTAGTATTATGACCATACTGCCCTAGTTTCCAGTGTTACTTTGTAAAGTCCCTGATTTTTCCATCTTAATAGAAGTCATCAAATGGCTTGTTAGGGTCTGAAAATACATACATAAATTGGAGATTGACTAGGGAGATTGTTTTCTTTTTAGGACAAAATCACCAAGTTCTAGTTACCAGCCCGGCTATACAGTGGTTATCGGTCAAAAAACATCAGGGAAGAAAAGTGAGGAACCAGCAGCATCCGACTGACAAACGGAGCGCTACCGCAAGTCCTTCATACCCACCGCTGTCAGACTGTACAATTCTACTGTATAGCTCCATGTGCAATAACAATACTATGTGCAATAACATCTGTGTTTACAATATCTGCAATGTCACTTTATCAACCGCCTGAATGTAAACAGTCATTTATTATATATCACCTGCTGATAACTCCATTCATACAATTCGGCCTAGAGTTTATTTTTATTTTATTTAATCTATTTAGTGCTTAAGAGATGTTTGTACAGTTTATTTACAGAGAGACGCTAAGAGACTATCTTTATTCTATTTTATTTTATTGTTACTATTATTACTATTACCTGTTGTTTTTGCTTCTTTGATGACACTTTTCCTGACTTTGTGCACCCCCTGTGTGATACTGTCCTAAGAGCTGTTGTGACAAGTAAATTTCTCCATTGTGAGATCAATAAAAAACTATCTTATCTTATCTTATCTTTATGTCAAATTGACTAAAAGAGAAAAGAAAAAGCTTGTTCTGACTGTTGGTTGTAACTAGTTTCAGATGATTATTTTGCAGAGAAAGTGGGGCGAACGACGTTTTAATGTGATATTTAGACTTAACCCCAGTTGATTGCAGCTCCACATTCTCAGCAGCGGGATAGGCGAGGGGTGCCAAAGGCTGGCAGAAGTTGGACATAAGCATGCTTAGAGCCTATAATTACCTCTTAGGAGTTCCCCCAGTGAATCACAAGATAACTGACAACATATTATAAGCACCTGCTAAAGACAAAGCCTGGTTCATGCATAGACTGGACCTGTTTAACGCCGTTTTGAGTTGTTTTTAATTATGTCGATGCAACAAAAAGCAGTCGCACGTCAAAGTTGAAATAAGATGCAAATGCAAGCATTGACTTTGTGCCAGGCCGTGGTAACGGAGATGGAGTTGTTGCTTAAGCAAGTCCTGTCAGAGTTGAGCTGCTCTGCATTTGCTATCTGAGATCTCCTGAGGACACTGCCTCCTTCAGGGCATTCAGGAACATCGCTTTACATTTGGCCACTCATAAAACAATAGCAGTGATTCTCAGAGGTCAAAATATTATACCACTCATTTTAATCCAGTTATCTGGAAAAAACATTGCTATAAAAGTAATGCTACACAGGAAAATGCCTGAAAATAGCAGGAATAAATTCCCTCAGAGTGCTCGCATTGGGACAAAGCAGAACTCTGGGTGACCTCGTGGACTTTCTCTGCACAGTGTTCACTAATCACTGTTGTACATGACTTTGGGGGGACGTGACTCACATATTTTAAACATTGCAATAAAAAAAGTCATACATTGGGACATACTATTCAGATGTGCATTTGTTATGGAGCAGAGATCGGCATACATGTAGATGTGATCTAAATAGTGCTCTTCACAGTTTGAACAATAGACACATATTTTCACATATTGTAAATTCATATATTCAAAGCATCACTGAAAACAACAAAGGACAGGCAGAAGTGTATAATGCCTGAATTCCAGTCCCAGTAGGTTTCACACCACTAAAAGGTAATGTGCATTATTACCCCAAGTAAAAAAAAAACAGCCCAGTGATTTTCTGGTTTCTACCGACAGCATCCGTCTGAAAGTCTTCTTTAAAATATAGTGTAATAACAGAAAATCACATGTAAATGGCATTTTGAAAAATCCAATTCTGGCCACTAGTTGCTATGGGAACCACAGCCCTAAGGCTATAGTGAGCTTACGGGGACAAAATTAGAAAACATCCATTAGATTCTGTATGTACACAAGCTGCAAGACATAACCTTCACTGTCACCAGAAAGTCAGACAGAAATACTAATTAGACAAATTACTATATTTTGGATCCAGTTCAGATTTGTACACACAACAGTATTTCAAAATCATAATGGTGTGTCCCAGGGCTAAACGCAATTCAATTAACTACATTACAGAACCTCCAAACATCCCCTTAGGATTGCTTTTTAAAGTGCCCATTAATCATTTGAAGTTGTAGATTATATCAGGTTAACCCCCGGCTCACACCGACTCCTGTCCGGGTTCGGTCCTGATCCTTTCCGGCCACTCACACCGAGTACGTTTACCCACGGGAGTGGTGTACTGCTTGGAGCTGGCAGAGCGGGCTCACAGCCACAAGTTTACGGGGTTTCGCGCGATAGCAATTACGTACATACGGGAAAACTAGCAAACGGAAAAGGATTTGTACCTGCAGATCAAGCTCACCATTCATTCCAAGTCCAGTAGCCCACTCCATGCCTCATTCTTTCTGCTCTAAACACAATAATATGTCCTCTTCCAAGCTGAAACTGTAATCCTTGGGCACAAATATCCCCCATAGAAGCTTCTCTGCGTTCTTCTTTAGCTCCGACATGACCACTCTCTCTTGTCTTCCTTTTTTCAATATTAGCCAAGTTACCGCGAATTTGTAGCAAGTTTGTAACTGACCTTATTCGGAAATTCACCTTTGGCGCGTCACTTCCGGGCTGCCTCATAATATTCCCGCCAGCTTGATCAGGTGCTGCTCCGGCGTCCGTGGCATCTGACAAAAATAGACTCCTTGTGGATTCTTTCCGTAAGGCTGCAGGAGACGAACCGCACGGAGCTACTGTGAGTGTGCAACATTGATTTTAACGACTTTTTAAGTCTTGCGGCGGCCAAAACGGACCCACAAGAACGTACTCAGGATCCAGTTTGAGCCTGGCGTCAGGTCTTGAGTTGAAAGAAATATTTCAGGGCTAAACAGAATACCTGGGTAGTTATAGGCAACAATTAGATGAGGTCTATACTATTTGAAATGTGCCATGGCAATTTAGGACATAACTGTTATGAGCATATAAAATTATAGGGTATATACTGTACGTATAAAAGAATAGCATAATCTAACTAGTGAGCCCAGAAGAAGGTCGTGCGTGACCGAAACGAGTCGGCTAACTCCCTCTTTTTATCCAATAAAGGACTTTTATGTGTAACTTCAGAGTGCCTCGGATCATCCTTTTTTCTCATTTATAGACTCCTGGCTCTAGATCCTGAAGAGCACCTGACACAGGCACCTTTTTACCCACTGAAGCACTCCTTCTCCACGTCTAAATAATCTAACTTTTGTCAGACCTTTTACATATTGCATAAATGTCTTGCCATTACAAATGAACAGAGTACAGATGTATGCGTACTTATAGCTGTTATTTAAAAATACATTCATCACTTTTGTCGCGGCCCTGTCCCTCTTTCTCTCACATGCACACACTCATATACACACTTCAACGAGGACTAATGCATCTTCATTTAGTCTTGCTGTCCTCTGGGCACATTTACATCTGTCAACGTGTTAAAATGAATGGCTGGCCTCGTGCATAAGTATGTGTGTGTGTCGTACTTCACATGTTTGAGTGCGTACTATTCATGTGTGTGCGCCGCTGCCACCGAGCTTTGTGTGCTTTCAAACAGGAGACACAGAATTACCATTGACCGTGCTTCTATAGACAACGCCATATCTTACAGTCAGTATTTAATGCTGGTTGTGTTGCACATGAGCAACAGAACAGTCAATTTCCTCGGAAGGTGACAGTTCATGGTCTCATGGGCTGCAAGGAATCGTGGATAAACTGGATGTCACATCTATCCCCATACATCATCGGCATGACAGGAGCGGCCACGCCACACACCAGACACACACTGCAAAACATGTATTCAGGTTGAAATTAAACATAATGCAGTTGGCTGTTGAACGGTGCAATCGTTGGTGTAAAGATATTGTGTATCGAATGTATCTGTGCATCTGTATCAGTAAAATGACCAAACAACGGATGATACACGAAAGCCATTAGATACTGACTCTAGCTGATGTCAATACACAGAATATGTAAAGCTTTAAACATTGTGTCAAGTATGGTTTTGTTGTGTATTGATTTTTCTGTCAGCTACCACAGCAATGTCAATAATAATCACAGTTTTTACAGTTGGGGAAATTTACAACATAATCTAATAGAGAAACTAGTCATGTCAAACGTAGGCCAAGATTCTTCAGTCTTGATCTGTACTCTGTAGTTGAAGTGTAGGACGTTTCGATCTTAGTCCAAAGATCTTCCTCAGCGAATAAAGATTTGAACACACTTGTGGGTCCCTTAAGAGCAAACCAGAAGGAGGAGTTAACCTCCAAGTCCCTCCTCTCTTGGTACAAAAGAGACTTAGATTCACGAGCCTGTTTAAGTCTTTATTCGCTGAGGAAGATCTTTGGACTAAGATCGAAATGTCCTACACTTCAAATACAGAGTACAGATGAAGACTGAAGAATCTTGACCTACGATGGACAACTCCTGTACGACTGAGAACCTACACAGATAGTCATGTCAAATTTCTATGTCAGATAATTTTTTAAAAGCCAGTACAAGCTGCTATGAATGTGCTCTTTAGTTGTAAAGAGCCCATCCGTCCATAGGAGTGGATCCCTTCCCCAATGTTTTTCTCCTCGAGGTTTCTCCGTTTGGTCCCACATGGTTTTCTTGAGTTTTTCCTTGCCGCGGGGGAGGGTCTAAGGATGTGGGAAACCCCAGGCTGACATTTCATTGTTTGAGGTTGGATATTGACTTGTTTTGTATCGACCTTTGAGATGACTCCTGTTGTGATATTGGGCATTACCAAAACTGATTGATTGATTGATTGATAAGTAAAGATTTTGGGTCCATATTTCAAAATGTAAAACAAGCATCCATTAAACAATGGACTACAGTAAAATAGAGACCTGTATCAACACAAAACAAACAAATACATAAATAAATAAATAAATACATAAACCAAGCACTCTGAGTCTACTTCTCACTTAAACCATTGCACTGTGAATAATTTGATATGAATTAGTGCCTGGATAGAACACAAATCAATCAACACTAAAGCAGATAGATCAAAAGGAAGGAAGGGAAACATAAGCAAACACATGTGGCCAACAGCCTAATGTTATTCACTGGGGACAATTAGTGATGCCAGGAATCAATCAAAAACACCGAAGACGACGCTGCTGCCGCTGCTGACTCTACTTTTAAGTTGTTGTTGTCTTTAGGAATTATCTCGTGCCCCCACTGATGTCTCGCCAACACATTCTGTCACCGTCCTGCATTTCAAACAGAGCGCCAGTCCCTGGTGGATATTACTGCTTTATTTATCTTTATTTTTCAGCACGAACTCAAGCAACACAGTCACAGCAGGAATCCGTAGTTTCTTTGTCTGCTGCTCAGTTGAAAGCCAAACTTCTACTTCCCGCATGTACATTGCAGTAATATATTTGGAATCAGTGAGGACTTTGGTCCAAAAACATTGCGCATTACAGCAAAGGGTTTTCCCAGGTAGAACTTTATTTTACAATAATGTCAATGTCACTCATGTAGTCAGACATTTCACACCGTCCAGCATAAACTACCTAAATAGCCAGCTCCTACTTTGCTTTTGAATGCAGGGACATTAAAGCATTTACACAGTCCAAAATTAGAACAGTCTAATCATAATTGTGATACTTGTGTAAATCGCCATTTATTTTGTTTATGGACAGACTCTGCAACACTCTGATTAATATTTTAATCTGTTTGTCACAATCACACTGACTGAAACTTGCAGAGACGTTGGCCCCAGATTACATGTCTTTGTATAATAAAATGTGTAGTTCATGATTGCTGCCATGTGGACAAATGCAGCAGGGAGTACTTTGGCAATATTTGGGGGCCATTTACCGAGCATTTGCTCATGTGCAAAACAAGTAGCATGTGAAAAAGTGGATCAGCTGCCGAGTCAGTCGCACATTTTTTACTCATGCAGCCTTTTCTCATTTACATATCAGGAATGGGGAACTAATATAGTAATACACACTACTTTGGCCCATCAACACCACAACTTAGGGGTCACTTTTGACAGCTCCCTTAAGTTCAACAAGCAGATCAGTGCAGTGGCGAAGGCAAGCTTGTTCCAGCTCGTAGAGTCAAGCCCTTCCTGTCCCGTGCTGATTTGGAAAGTGCCATCCATGCCTTCATCAGCTCGAGGCAGCATTATTGCAATGCCCTGTACACCGGGCTGAACCAGTCTCTCCTCCGTAGGCTGCAGCTGGTGCAAAACGCTGCTCACCAACACTACACGCTGACATTACTCCTGTTTTGCAGAATCTTCACTGGCTCCCGATCCAGTTCAGGCTCCAATTCAAGGTCCTCCTGTTTGCTTTCAAAGTCATCAACGGCCTGGGTCCAGCCTACCTCACTGAGCTGCTGACTGTCCACTGTCCTGTCAGGGCGCTGCGCTCCTCTGAACTTACATCGCAGATGGTCCCCAGGTCGCGCTGCAAGAAGTGATCAAGCGTTTTCAGTGTTCACTCCCAAGCTCTGGAACGCTCTTCCACCTGTGTTGCGATCTATCACTGAACGATCTGTCTTTAAATCAGAGCTAAAGACATACAGTATTTATTCAGACAGACATTTGGCACCTAATCCTGCCACCTTAATTGTTTGTTCTTAGTCTGTGTTGTTTTTAATTACCTCTGTAAAGCATTTTTTGGATGTTGTTAAGGCGCTATATAAATAAATACTGACTGGTTGATTGATTGATTGATTGATAGCTAGATTGGATTTCAAAAGGTAAATTAGGGGCAAAATAGCCACAAATTGTTCTATGCTACATTCCAGCTTGCACTCGCTATTTACCAGCTGTCTTTATAAATTACCCCTTGGAATGTAAAAGTTTAATAACTACAATGTAGGGCTGTAACGTAGGTAATCAATGAACTATTCCAGCCCTACTACAATGCACAGCAGCTAAGATAAAGGTTGAAGCCATGTGGCACAGTAAATCTCATAATGAAGCAATACTTGGTTTGTAATCAAAGCTGGATTCCAAGACAGAAGCACAAGCTGTGATTAGGAGTCACATAAACAGTGGCTCAAAGCCCACACGCTCCCATTACAGGTGTCAGGACCTGTTTGACGAGGGCAGGTGTCCTGGACGTTCTCCTTCTTCCAAAAATTAATGAGGCAAGCCTTGTATCTGATTCAAAGGTGCGGCTCATTAACTATCGGAAGGAAACAAATACTTGAAGAATTCTCAGCTGGAGTTACGGAACAGATCTGAGTGACATTGAGAACAGCAGCGGAGTGAGAACAAAATGACTGGGTCAGAGTCCAAAAGTGCAGCTCTTGAAGCCTGCTTCAAAAGCCCTCAATAGTCCCTTGAAAGTGGACCAGAACCAGACAGTAAATAAGTGGGATCAGCCGTACAAACTTGTCTAATCCAGGGGCGCCCTAACTTGGAACCTTCTGGACTTAAAAGATTTGCTGAGAAGATTTTGGTGGCATATACTAAGCACACGTTCAGAGGGGTAAAGAAGTTCATATAGGCCAAATACGCTTTCTTTAGGGCATCGGATTATGAGTCAGTATGCTTGCCATTACTATATTAAGCTTTATTCAGGCTTAAGACACCTTACACCTTTTGTGTAGTTTAACTTATATTTCTGCATAACAAACATACACATGATTAAAATTACTAAATACAAATGTAATGATGTGTCTTTATTCGAAATGCCAGCAGAGGGCACATCTCTTCTCCTGGTGCTATGCTGGACGAGGAGAGTGTCCAAAGTCCAGTAATGCTTTTGTAACATGTAACATTACAAGCTAAAAAAAAGTTGATTTTGAGTAATATTTAAGTACATTCTTAGAGACATACTTTATATTGAAATTGCAATAATAATAGGTTATAATTGCCAGAAGGAGAATGAGAGAAGTGCAGAATACGGCAGTAAAAGAAGTAATACAATTTGCTGGTTTGGTTAAAAAATAATGATGACCTTGTGCGTTTTTACATTTGTATATTTTTAGGCAAGTCAGGACTGTTCATTATCTTGTTGAGGTACTGTATAGCATATAAGTCTTTCAGTTTTCATAGTCTTTTTTCCCCACATGCATAAAGAAAGAGAAAGCTCCACCTACACAGTTTAATGAAATGGCAAAAGGAAAACAGAAATGACCAAAGAACATAAAAGGCTGGTGAGACTAAACAGACTCCGCGACGGCAGAGGACTATGAAAAGAAAGCAGAGTTGATCCTCTGTCTGCTGCCCTGGCCTGCTCTCCCCTGCACAAGCTGCCATGCTGCTTTGATGTGTCTGCCGGCCCAGCTGTTCCACTGGAGAGGGCGACTGTGTATCCCAAACAAAGTGATGCTGCTGCTGGTGGGAAGGACTCTCTACCCACCTGGCTACGGGGGTGTTCAAGCCATAAAAAACAGTGTAAGCTCATCTAAACCCTCATATTTCCAGCCTAGCACAGCCTCCTCTGCTCAATTTGTGCATTTAACTGGTGTGTGGGAGAGGGATAAAAGAGGGATATGTCGAGTCGACCTATGTATTCATGTGTGTGTGTGTGTGCTCCTGTACTGTGTGCGTGCGTGCGTGTGTGTGTGTGTGTGTGTGTACGAGCCTCTTTGGCGTCGGCATGAGCTAGTGTGGGCGCTCCAAGTCTTCTCAATCGATCTCCAGTCCATTTGGGGATAAAAACAAAAACCCTTTAGGGTCTGTTCCTCTTCAACACAAACACTCACACATATCACACACACACTTGTTAAGCCCTGTGCACTTATGTGAACAATAGTTCTCATGAAGATAAATGGATATGACACACAAGATCTGATTTAAGAAAACACTGGTGTATGAGCAGCAACTATAGTACCAGAAGTAGCTTTAGTAGACAAATAGAACTCATTGTGATACCAGTAAAAACTACCATCATTTCCGGCCTATTGAGCGCACCTCAGCATAAGCCGCACCAACCAAATTTAAAAAGGCCGCAGCTGTCTATAAGCCGCATGTGTTCACGTTGTAATATGGGGTGTGTATGTCCCCCGACGTTCCTCGCATTTTAAAAACAGCAGCCACACACCCGCACCGCACGAGAAAAGCGTCTCACCAATACCTGAAAAACCTGTGGTATCGGCACCAGTCTCAGAACATCCCAAGTAACAACAACTACTGACTCGTCTGTAATCCATAGTCCTGATTGTGTTGTGTCAATGGGGTGTGTGCCAACCAGTCACAATTTCAAATAACCTTGTTCAAAATATATATAGCTTGATAGAACCAGCACAAACACAGACCTTTGCACTGCATGTCTGACTTAATATTGCTTCAGAGTTTCAATATCAGAAGTAACAAACCATGTGACACTGCCTACAGTACATCTCTTGCTTCACGGCCAATAAAACACCAACTCAGTGTCCCAGATTCTCAAACTGAGTGGTTGTTTCGGTGATTGCTACACAATAACAAAAGAAGAAAAACCCGGCGTCTCTCAGTCAAACTCTTGGAAATACAGCAGGTTCAAATGCAAACAGACGATTCCTAAAGCGGCTAAGACAAGTGTTTTAGGGCTAGATGAAGATGAATCAATCCGTAAATGTCGCCACGCACCTGCTCTCCTCTCCAGGTTTGTGTACTGCGTGTTTATCAAGCTACAAGACACATTCAATTGAGCATGCTCCAGGTAAGAGAGGGGAGCTACAGTGAGCATGTTGCTGACGTTCTTCCACCGCAGAATAGTCAACAGCACGTCTACACTCCATATTATACAAATAATATATACAAATATTATACAAATAATATTCATACATTTGATGAAAGCGGTGAAGAGAGCACGTTGGTTCTAAAAGTTTTCACGCCAAGTACCACCCCGTAACATAATCGACCTTTCAGGCGACACCAGGACTAGATCAAGAGCTGATAAGGGTTTGAAACAGGCCTAAAGTGGACTAAATTATGTTTTAAATGAATGTAAACAAAGTCTAAACAAGAAAAAAAAAAAACAGGAGACATAAAGGAGACATAGCATGCAAAGGTTTACATGTTTTTGTTACAGTTTGTTATAAGTTATTGTTCCCTCGTCAAAAACATATCTGGAGTCGTATTACATTTCAGTTTTGAGTAATCCTTTTCACTTCTATTGTTTGTTCCTGGTTGACTTCTACAATTTCAGCGCCTCAGTCTGTACTTCCTTCGGTCCACTTGTCGACCGCTTTGGTTCATTAAGTAATGTAAATTTATTATTAGCATGATTTTAAGTGCTGTGGAACCAAATGTCTCTGTGAGTTTTGATGCTATTGACCCTTTTGCTGCTTACATCATCAGTGACATCAGCTGGAGGCAGGAAGTGAGCAAGAGAAATAAGATTAAACTAAAACTAGCCATTATAAGTGTGAAACTACAACTAAAAATGTTGTCCTGTTGTGGCTAAAGATGCAAGAACAAGAGGAACGACATTTGAGACGATAAAATAAGGTTTTATCTGATATTTCCAACAACAGTAAGACATTTGCCTCAGCGGGGTTATTCAGGCTGTGGCGGGGGCAGGTGCCTCACTGTCCGATGCTCGTTTCCCTCTGGTCAGAGCGCACCCGCATCCTTTCTCTTTCTCCACTAACCAAAGTCTGTTTTGGTGATATGCGGCATATTTCTGACAAATAAATGCTACGTGTGCATTTAGATGGCTCCCTTTCTTCCCCAGTGATCCCGTGCAAAAGGGTGCATTTCAAATTCATTTTAAAAAGTTTGCTTATAAGCTTATTCATTAAAATCAAGCATTTTAGTCTGTAACAATCACTAAAATTAAAAGTTTTTAGGTTCCAACTAGTTACTGTAAGACCTTAACAAAATTTTAAAAAATTATGTTTTTATTTTTGGATTGTCTTTGTTAAAACTATGTTCTCATTTTTTAAAGCTCATAATCCAACATTGGACCTGTTCTGAGAAATGATGTGCTGCAGAGTTGCTGGTCACGTTGTTGGATGAAAGAGAAACGTAGGCAAAGATTATTCAGTCTTCATCTGTATTCTGTAGTTGAGGTGTAGGACGTTTCGATGTTACTCTAAAGATCTTCCTCAGCGAATAAAGACTTTATGCTCGTGGGTCTCTTAAGAGGAAACCAGAAGGAGGAGTTAACCTCTAAGTCCCGCCTCTTTTGGTACTAAAGTCTTTATTCGCTGGGAAGATCTTTAGAGTAAGATCAAAACGTCCTACGCTTCAACTACAGAATACTGATGAAGACTGAAGAATCTTTGCCTACGATGGACAACTCCTGTACGACTGACAACCTACACAGACGGATGAGAGAAAGTTATTTTTCCCACTGCTGCCTGTGGGGGGAGCTTCAGCTTACAACCTCACCAGCCCAGGCCTCTGTATTTTAGAGAACTGTCTAAGCCTTACAGATACATTATTTAAATGTGAAATGTCAATGCTAAGGCACTCAAAATAATGTTTTCAGCCTCACACGCATGACGTGTCTACTTTAAGTGCAAAATGAAGCATAACATCTCTTCTAGCGGCAGATAAAAAAGAGTTATAGAAAGAGGACATCAACTTATCTGATGTGAGTCAAAAGATTAGAAAGAGGCAGGGCAGCCATAAAAAGAAAAGGATGATGGAAGAAGAAAAAAAAAGAAAGAGGAGAGAAACTGACCTATAATGTTACAAGCTCTTCTAGAATTATGTTTCATCTGAGACATAACATGAAGACAGCCTGCTAAAAAAACAAAAAGTCTTGGGCTATTTGGTTACACCCGACTCCTAAACATGCCATAGCCTGATTTGTATTGCTCATTGTAGATGCATCTTGTTTGGATTTCGCAGCAGGGAATTAATGCCTCCCATATACACCCTATGGCGCACGTGAAAGGCACATTGCAAATTGAGCACTAAACATAGCCTTCCAACAAAGGAGGCACCTATGCATAGTATACATGTATTGTGCATGGAAAACAACAGCGCATGGAGTAAGCTTCAGTCAGAGAACTCGACAAACAACGGAGAAACATCTGTGAGGCAGCGCACACAAAGCAAAAGGCTCCTGCGGTTTGAGCCTTGTTGCTATTCTTTGCACCTGTATATATATATATATATACATATACCTACCTCCTATGCCCAACTCAGTTTCAATCACGTGTAGCAGCTCTCATTGTCAGGTGCAAAGTAAAACTATTTGTTACCCCCCATGTTTTTATCACAAAAATGTAATGGATTACATTGGAGATCAGAACAGTTGGTTGCCTTAAAGGACACAATCTCAGACATGAATCATAGTTAAGTGATAAAATATATTATAGTTCATTATCCAGCCCTGCCCTTACAATTAATCATCAGCCACAGCAGAGAGAATATACTCCACATCATAAAACAAAAGAGCAGTGCTCTAGGGCGGTGTATGCAATGGCATGATTCTAGTTATGGTTTAGACATAATGTGGTTTAGACTTGATTTCATCCAAGTTTACTAGAGGTAAAGTAACTTTAGGACTAAACATAATGAGGTCAGGCACAGACTAGTCCATGTTTTAGTCTGATTTAGCTTTGTAACAGGAACGATCGCTGTTTCGGTGGATGGTCAGCAACAGCTGATGCATTCAGACATGTAGCTCAGTTTATTTAAGTCACATTTCTGTTACAACGCCAGAGAAGCAATGCTCTGTTTGTGAACAATGTGTTTGCCCATCAAAAAACTATTATTTACTATCATTATTTATTTATATATTGCCTACAGAAGCCCCGGACGTGGCGGCATCGTGATCACTCGTATACAAGTCAGTCTACTCCATGTTCAGTCCTGTACCCAAATCATACAAACTATTTTCTTTGAAGAGGTACCTTCAGTGAAAATTCTCAGCATTACTGAGACAGAATGTGTGGAGGAATGATCTGCAAATGTGAAAAAGAGAATTGTACAGTGGTTCTCACTGAACAGTGAATCAGCATTTTGATGCTTTTAGAGATTTTACCGTGCATCCTGAGTGTGCAGCACAGACTGTGCCAGTAGATTGATGACCGGAGCCTGGACCGCAACAATGGGATCCTGAATGCACCGTGGTTTTACAGCTTTTTTTACAGTGTTTTATAACATTTGACTGTGTTTCCATTTAAATAGTACTCAGGCGAGAGAAAACCATTTCAACGCTTGGACAGGCTCATATCCCCATGTACCTGTGCAATGCACTCACACCCCTCGTGCACGGCTCTCTCATGCACAGTTGTTAAAGGGAATAATTCTGACAGTATGACAGACACAATCACTCTGTAGTCAGGAACAACCCACTCAATACAGAAAAGACTGCACTGGGAACAGGGCTATAGGCTCACCGTTTTCACTTTGCTCCTTGTCACAGGCAAATATAAAAATCATTCACTGATTCATTAGGCACTTGGTTTCATCCATCCATCTTTCAGTCGGGTGTGAAGGGCGCCGTGGAGCAGAGGATTGTGGGAGAAAATTAAAGGAGGTCTTGAAGAACATGAGGCAGATATAACAGACAGTGGTACGCGGCAAAGAAAACAAGCCATGAACATATATTTGTGAAATGAAAGCTATAGGGGCTGGTGAATGAGAATGTGAAACAACATGAGCTAAAGCTTTGAGGAAGAGAAGGGCGGGGGGGCGGTGAGGAAAGTGTGAGGCATGCATACCGGGAACTTTTGATGTCGTACTGTGAAACGTGTCATATGGAAAGAAATAACAGGAGAGAATAATAATTATGTACTCCAAAGGCATTCACAATGGGATCTGATATAGATCTGTTTGTGTGCAACATGTGTGAAAGAGCCAACTTAATTTAGGATATCGAGAGACATAAAGGAACATTATGTTCCTATCGTCTGCAGAACATATCAGTGGACAAAGAGCAGTCATAATAAACTGTGTAATTTAAGAAACTCATTTCAGAAAAGTTATATTTCTTTTTTGCCGCAGAAACATTATGGGGTTTTCAAAAAATATGCAGCAGCTTGATGCACATTTCCATGATAATACCTCTTTAATCCAGCCTCAACTATGCTTCTTGTCTGGTGCTCCGCAGATAAGATGAGAGCCCTATTTCATGCACGGTTGTATGCGTGCCATGCAAGCATTATACTGTAGTACTTATTAGATTTACTTTACATAAACTATCATGTAGGTCATATTAGTCTGTTTTGGTTTCAAATGAATGAAAGGGATTTAAAATGCCTTTAACAACAAAGTTTCCTTTACAATCCTGAGAAGCGTCTCTGTAATCATTTTTCAGTTAGTCCACACTCGGAGACGATGAGCTACTGTTGTACTCTCAGCTGCCCTGAAGGAATCTACGTCCAGTCACACACTATGGTCACCACAGGTAAGTGTCTTGCCCAAGGACACAACAATTAAATGCTGGGATTCTATCCACCAATGTGCTATAAAACCTGAGCCATTAGTATGTCTTAGAAACTAGGGCTGTGCAATTAACGATTATGATTACAACACTGTGCAATTACAGAAATAGCATAATCGAGACAAAGCGATTATTATGCGCTCACTCATCCATCCTGACCGTGCCCAAGCGAGAAAGTCCCTGTAGAGCTGTTGTTTGTGTGACACATGCAGTGTGGCATAAGCACTGCTGTTTGTCCGGTAAAAACCATAACAATCTATATTTTGGTTTGGAGCCTCTTGTATCTTTTGTCCTGCTGCTCCTTGTGCAGATTAGTCCAAAACTCAACAGAGAAGAGTCTCACAAACTCGTATGTTTCTACTCCTCTACATTTCACGTGGCCCGACTTTTTTTTTTTTTTTTCAAACAGCGCAGAATCATGTCATCATGTGTGCAGGTGTGAGTGCAGGCCAACAGAGGGCAGTGAATTTGCACTTTTATAATTGTCCAAAAAATATATTTTGCTTTTTGTAAAAAATGCCATCAAACAAATAATCATTTGAATAATGGCGATTTCAATTATGACCAAAATAATCGTGATTATTATTGTTTCTATAATCGAGCAGCCTTTTTAGAAACTGCTATAACATTCAATAAAAACTTCAAGCCTTCAAGCATAACTGCCAGTGATTCAGTCAGTGTTTTCCAACCAGGGGTTAGCAGGGGGTACTGGGGAATAATTTCAGATAAAAAAAAAATAAGATGAAATAAATCGTATTTTTGATATTATTTAAAATACATTTTAAAACATTTAACTGTAAAGAGTGAGATTTTGAGATAATGTAGCTGTCTTTTACCTGATAAATTGGAGTTTTTGTCAATCACTTTCTAATTAATCAACAAAACCATCGAAGCAGGGGGTACTCGGAGCATAAATAAAAGGCCCAAGGGGTACGTGAGACAAAAAAGGTTGGGAACCACTGGCCTAAGTCATTGCCTAAATCGTGCAACAGTGGCTCAGATGGTAGAGTGGAGTCATCCAATAACCAAGAGGTTGGCGGATCAGATGCCATTTAGCGCTGGTGCAAACTGTTGTTGTGTCCTTGGGCAAGACACTGGCCTGTATGAATGCAGTGAGTGGTTGAGTGGTTGGTGGTGGTCGGAGTTGGCACATAATGGCAGTCTACCCCAGGGCAGCAGTGACAAAAGTAGCTTACCAAGGATTATTATTATTATTGACCAAACTGACAATAACATTTTCATTCATTCAATTATCTATAGCCTCAGCTTAATCCACATTGGAAGTGTTCTCAGCTAATTAGGCTTGAAAAACCGGACAAAACATGATTTATGCAATTATGGTTTCAGACAAAGGATTTGCTGATATTCTTGATGCTTTTTTGTAACTTAAAAATAATGCTACATGCTTTGTGCTCTGTATGCAGTGACTATATGGGATGTACTTTAGAATGGCAGGTCTGGTTCATTTGTGTTTTTCAGGCTGTGTTTTTGAGGCTTTAAATTGAGCTTTCTCTGAATTGAGTACCTGAGCAGAGGAGGCTTTTGTTTTGCTCTGTTTTTGCTTACTGAATGCACAAGAACTCTGCTTTTTCTTCCTTCCACCGAAATTACCATTCTCTGCCTAACAGTGGTCCTGGTGCAATGTTATTTACCCTTAGCGAGTTCTTTTCAAGGCGTGGGTAAAGTTTTTAAAGTTGATTAGTATACTGCTACCACCTGCACCACTGTGGGGCGACAGTGGCGCAGGTGGTAGAGCGGGTCGTCTCATGATCGAAAGGTCGGGGGTTCGAATCCCCTATGCCTAAGTGTGAGTGGTTGGTGGTGGTCAGAGGGACCGTTGGCGCAGATGTGAACAGCCTCGCTTCTGTCAGTCTACCCCAGGGGAAACTGTGGCTACAATAGTAGCTTACCACCATCAGCATGGAGTGAATGAGCCCCCCTCCCTTTCATGTGTGAAGCGCTTTGGGTGTGACTATGTCATATGAAAAGCGCTATACAAATAACATTCCCTTTCCCGTTCAGCTTTGAGTGTACACATTGCAATCACCACTTATTTTCTGAATAACTTTCTATATTATAGTTTATAGTGATATACCATTTTGAGCACACATTAGCATTAATTATTATGGGTCTAGATTAACTAGAAAAGCGTATGAAAAATATGAAATCCCCATTAGAAAAGCCATGGATTTGTGACAACAGCAGCGGCACGAGGCAGCAGTGATGAATGTGTGTCCGCTCTCCGTTCTGATTAAAGTTATGACTCACGCTGACTGACCATTAAACATCACACTGGTTTGTGCGCGCGTGTGTGTGTGTGTATGTGTATGTGTGTGTGTGTGTGTGTGTGTGTGTGTGTGTGTGTGTGTGTGTGTGCGTGTGTGTGTGCGTGCGTGCGTGTGCGTGCGTGTACATTTGTGCGTACTTGTTTGTGATTTATGGACCTGATATGTAGTGCACAGAGATGTGACAGATTTGAGAAAAACTGCTGGAACATCATATATCCCATGGCCGCTGCCTTTCTATGTTTGATAAATAAGTATACAGCCCAGATCTCTGAATCCAGTCAGGAGGAAAATTCAGTGATACTTGGTGAAATGTAATTAAAAATAAAACAAATGGTCCAGAAGACACATAAAAGTATATTTGATTGAACAACATCAGGTAATAAAACTCAGACGCACATTATACTTTATTAATAGGGAACAGCTTACACTGAAAATGACCATTTAATATAACAAACTGTTAGTTTTGCATACATTTTATAGTTGAATTGAACATTTAGTAACTTCAGTACCCAAAAAGGGTCATATTTCAATTTCATTACCCAAAGCTATACAAGTAGAGCAACTGGCATTATTCTGTAAAAAAGAGTGCTGTCAATCGATTCATTATTTTAATCAGATTAATCACACTTTTGAAATTTGATTAATCACGATTCATCGCAGTTAATTTTATTGTTGATGAATTATTTACATTTCCGTGGCATAAAACACGCTAATTTGAACTAAGCTAATAACTTTCTATTACGATGTCAGCTTATTAGGTTGATTTAATGCTTGTTCAACAACAGTTTGTGGAAAATTCTAGTATCTTAAAGTATAAATAACAAATGAAATGTATTTTTGTGTCGTGGCTTGTCGTCCAGCGGTGATGCCCCAATGCCATATCAGAGAAACACTGATTTATACAAATGCTACAAGTAAATTTACTTTACCAAACAACACTTTCTTAGGAGTTTGTTTGGTCAAAACATTATTTTTTGATTAATCGTGAGTTAAAGTGTTAACTTTGACAGCCCTAGTAAAAATATCGGAATCAGTAGTTCTCAAACTTATCACATTTAGTGCGGCCTTATAAAATATTTGATCAAGATCTCATCAGATAATAAAAAAATAATTTAAAATGGGTCTAAATGGATATGTCTAGGGAAAGTGAGGGAAAGGGAATGTTATTGAGGTATTCCACGCATACGTCACAAAATACCCGCCCTGCCTGCTGGAGGCACTCCCAGTTCGCTCAAGCGCGTTCTAACGTGGTTAAAGCCCGGGAGTAAGGCTAGTTATCTTCATAGGCCTATTACAACGTGACTTACAGGATTCCAGCCATCGTCAAAAATCAAGGCAGTGAATGTGAAAAACTAAGTGGAGATCGCAGAAGGCTAGCCAAAATTGGACAGGACTTTACCGGCAAAAACCTCAGCAATGTTCGTGTCTGTTCAGCCCACTTCGTGTCTGGTATGATTTTATTACATTTAGTGATACCTTTTTAAAGATAGTTTCACTTTTAATGGTTTGCATTTACGTTGTAGAATTCTATTTCAGATGTAGGGAGGTGCCAATACAACTACTGGGAGACATGTTTATTGAAGGAAATTTCAAAAAAGCGAATTCCCAAATGTTGTTCTTGGTTATTATTTGATAGTGATGTGATGACTGGTGGTAATATTGACACATCACTGGACAAATGATAAAATTTCATATGGGTCAATGCCCC
>OMNZ01095698.1:0-15555 GCA_900303255.1 Lesueurigobius sanzi
GGACTGTCAACCAAAACAGCTTTAACCTCTTATACCCTACAGTACCCAAATTTGGCACGCTGGGGTTTAAGAGGTTAAAATGTATTTTGTAACGTATTCAGTTACTTTGCCCAGTCAGTGTACTGTATTCTGAATACTTAGATACTTTCACCTTGGTTTGCTTTATATTTTTGTATAAATATGGTGAAAGATTAAAAATATGTAGCAACTCTCTCACTCTCTCCTTCCTCTCTCTCTTCCTCTCTGTCTTTCTTCTTTCTCCTCTCTCCTTCCTCTGTCTCCTTCCACTCTCTCTGTCTCTCTCTCTCCTTCCTCTCTCTCCTTCCTCTCTTTTTTTCTCTCTCCTTCCTCTCCCTATCTCCTTCCCCTCTCTGTCTCTCTCCTTCTCTCTCCTTCCTCTCTGTCTCCTTCCACTCTCTCTGTCTCTCTCTCTCCTTCCTCTCTCGCTCTCTCTCTCTGTATTCCTTTGAAAAGTAACTGTATTCGAAATACCCTCAAATGAGAGAGTACTTGTACCTGAATACAGTTACTCAAAATGAGTATTCTGAATACGTATTTTAAATACGTATTCAGAATACGTGTTACTCACCAACACTGATTGTGGAACTTTTTATATATAGAGGGAAGCAAAGAAAAGGTTAACGCCCCCTTTTTGGTGAAATTCCTTGTAAAGTTTGAGAAACGCTGGTTCAGAGCAGTGGGCTTCCTCCAGTGGTCATTTTTATTTAAGTTATGCTTCAGTTGGGTTTAGAAGTAATGTAGTTTAATTTAGACCTACAGTATTTTAGACCCAGTTTAGTCCTGATTTGATCCAGATCTGGGCCTAGTGGTACTTGGAAGATCAAATCCTTTGAGGTGGTACTTGAGATAGTGTATGTTTTGCACCTCCAGAGACAGCAGGTGATCCTCACAGAGAGATGGGCCGCTCAGCACTCAGAGATCCACTTCTCGTCCATGCACCCGGGCTGGGCCGACACGCCAGGTACCAATTACAGCATTTTAAATGTATTTCATGAAATGGATTGAAACTTTTCCACAGTTCTCTAGCATAAGCTCTGTCGTTCTCTCCTGCAGCTGTCCAGACGTCGATGCCCTCGTTCCACGCGAAGATGCAATCCAGACTCCGCACTGAGGCCATGGGAGCGGACACCGTGGTGTGGTTGGCTGTGTCTCCATCGGCCCCTAAACAGAAGAGCGGGCTGTTCTTCCAGGGTCAGGGAATATACTACGTTTATAGTACTAGACCCATCCTTCAGGGCCTAACAAAGTATTACAATTATTCATTCAAATTAAAAAGTGTTAGAAAGTCACAATTGAGAGGTCTTCATTTTGCACATGGGCAGTTAAAATGCCCTCCGGCCCTCCACTTTAGCACTGTAGATGCATTTTGAGAAATTGGTCATTGAATTCAAGGGTGTAAAATACGGGGGGGGGATAGGGGGGTTATATCCCCTCCAATATTTAAACCTGACTATGTTAACCCCCCCAAAATTTTTGTCCAAACAATAGGGGGCTCAGTTTCGACCCCCCCAATATTCGATCAAAAGTTACTCCCTTGATTGAATTTACTATTTCCCATATAGTTCTGTCGAGAAATGTTGAATCAGTGCAATAATTACACACATTATGTGGATTAAGTCTGATTCCAGGTCAAAGTTTATTGTTACCATCATGGACGAAAGTGTTGGCACCCCTGAACCTTTCCAATAAATTAAGTGTTTCTCCCAGAAAGTTAGTGAAGTTACACATCTTTTGGTGTAGATCTGTTCATTTCCTTTGTGTGTATTAGAACAGTGCAAAAAAGGCAGCAAAAAAGACAAATTTCACACAACTCAAAAACAAAATTACGATGTACTTACAATGTACGATGGGGTGTAAACTTTTAAATTTTGTCTTCAGGATAGCCGCGGGGTCTTAAAGGCTTAAAAAAGCATTGACTTTGATCATAACATTGCTTTCAATTTTAAACCATTTGACATCCGAGCCCTACTCACCTGGTTTAACCTGAGTTTAGTCAGTAGTTTAGTAGAAAGCCTACGAAAGCCAACTAATATTTCATACAAATGTTTAAATTATACATTCCACAAATTGTCCAAATATATCATTATACTTATTATAATTACTGTATACTGTTTTCATCTATTTTCATCTTTACTATTATTTTAAAATGTTTTATTTAATGAGTCATCTTTTTTACATTATCAGTAAAATGAGAAATAAAATCTTTGGCCCGCGATATTGGCTTTAAATTTCTTGAATTTGTCTCTGTCAAACCTGGAACTACCCTGGTCTTATTCCAGATATGATTTGTGTCACACCTGTTACTTGGCACAGGTGAGTTTAAACAAGCTTCACAGGCTTGAAACAAAGTTAATAACCCACATTTTTGCTGCTTTTTTTTGCACTGTTCTAATACACGCAAAGGAAATGAACAGATCTATACCAAAAGATGTGTAATTGCACGAACTTTCTGGGAGAATACTTAATTTATTGGAAATTCCCATTCCAACACTGACTGTAAGGGCGTAAACTGGCCCACTACCCAACAATGGAATCCCCTTGAATGTAATCTTTGTTTTTCAGACCGTACGGCGGTGGCCACACACCTGCCTCTCGCCGCCTCCCGCTCCACGCCACAGGACCAGGAGAAACTCGCCGCCGTTTTGGAGGAGTTCGCTCAAAAATTCAAACCATGAAAACTTTGCCAAAAAAAAAAAATTTGAATAAAGCACTCACATATCCATGTTTACACTTTCACTACCTCAAGATTTAGTTGGACTTCTTAATGAATTGTAATAATTCCAGTTTTGATAATATAAATAACTTGTAATTATTTTGTGGACGTTGGATATTAAATGCTCTGATAACGATTGTGTTTGTTAGAACTATTCAATACAATGCACTGTATGTAAACTGCTATAAATAAATAATTTTGACTAAAGAACTGATGTGCTGTGATAACACTGCCAGTAAACACAGTGACAGAATATGCAGCTGCTGGGTTTTTCCTTTGAAGGACAGTGCCCTCTGGCGGCCGCTGCTGTCACTCACATTAAGAACATGGATGGTTTGAGAGATGAGTCAAAGAAGCTTTTGTTAAAAAAGAAAAGAAGGCCTTATGAATAGATGTGGAGGCCTTCACTTTAACCTTGTACAGCAACATCCACCACCTGAAACCTACCCTTGGTCATGCCAAGGCGGGGTCAGAGGCCAGGGCGAGACAAAGGGAAGGTAATGGGCAGTGATGTAGGTTGAGTGAGGTCATTGAGACTTCAGAAGGTGGTCCTTTTCTCTAGTTGGGAATAGCCCCTTAGAATTAAAGGAATAGTTCAGCGCTTTTACATGCATACACATGTTCTAACCTGGGTTTAGATGAGGCGATGCGTGGCTGTCTGGTCTTTGTTCGTGCCTCCAGTCCCGTTCTAAGCGGATAAAAACGAACTATATCTTTAGGCGGAATAACACGGAATTGAGTGGGGGAGACTGCGCGGAGGTAACTATACTTTGTGTAACTATACTTTGAACGTGTAACTACTGACATTACCCTATTTAAATAGGGGAAACTTGGAAGAGATTTGGCGGCATGGGACTATACTGTAGAGGCAAAATACTAACGTCTTTGATCGTCTTACGGCACATGGCACGCACAAAGACCATACAGCCACGCATCGCCTCATCTAAGCCCAAGTTAGAACATATGTATGCATGTAAAAGCACTGAACTATTCCTTTCAGGCCATGACTAGGGTGACCAGATGTCCCAGTTTACCCGGGACAGTCCCAGTTTCACACCAGAGGTTGAGCCCGAAGCAACACATTTTGCTTGAAAATCAATGTCTTTTGGACAATGGCCAATTATAAAGTATAAACTTGTATACGATTCTTTTATGCTAAGATACTGACTGAAACAAACTACTACTAAACCAATTAAAAATCTCCATTGATTGTTGCATGTCATTAACATTAGACATAAAGGTCCTTTACCTGATTTTATTTTACTCTCATTGTTTGTAAATTTTGTAGTAATAACATTAACAAAAACACAAACTTGGCTGCTTGTTCTTGAGTGAAAAAGGCTTTCACAAGTATCTACTTTTACCATGACAAGGGAAAGTATCAAATACAGGACCTTTAACAGTCAGCACGGGAGAAATACTTTCAAGATTTCAAATCTGGTTCACCCTCGCCATGACAGAAGAATAGAAAGGTAATAGGCAGTGATCAAGTGTGAGGAGGGCAGAGAGTAGGCTTCAGGACAAAGAGGTGGGACTTCCAGATAAACCCCTCCTACTGGTCTTTATTTAAAGCCCATGGACGTCCAGGCGTCAGTACTGTTGATGAAGCTCTTGGGATAAAGAGCGGATTTGTCCTACACTTCAACTACAGAGTACAGATGAAGATTGAAGAATCTTTGCCTACGATGGACAACTCCTGTACGATTGAGAACCTACACAGACACATTGGACACAGTTATTATTGTACCAACCACTTGGTTTAGTCCTGGTTTAAACCTTGGTTTGCATTTAAAGTAAAGATACCAAACATAAAATGATCCACAGATATCCAATAATCACAATAAAACACTTTTGTTTCTAAAGTAAAATTACAATGAACCACATATTATTATAAAAATAAGTTTATTAAATAATCTTTAAAAAGTTTTTCGGAGGCACTGTGGGCAGCATGGACATCCACTGGAGACTGGGTTTAAGGCACTTCTCCATGAGATATGTTTTTAGCTGCAAGGAAACTTGTAAACACATTTTGTTAGCAATTGTCCTTTTCTTGCAATAGAGGCTGTTAGTCCGTAGATTTTGACACAAGCTGGACACAGCTGAAGCTTTGTGGGATAATAGGTCGGAAGCAGTTAAAAAAATATTTCATAAAATAAATTAGCAGCAGAGAGTCTTTTCAACTCCATCTTGTTCGTTGACTGAGTGACAGAGGAAGCTGCTCTATTTGTCGAGGCCAAACTCACCCCAAAGGCGGATGCATCGCTGAGCCCATGTTTCTTATTGGCTGCAGGACTGATGGGAGCTGAACTAGAGACTTTAGTTGTAGTGAATGCTTTACATGCACATTTTCTTGTTAAATGAGTGGCTGAATCCCCAATAGTCGGCAGTAGTCTTTTCACAGCGGTGGCTTCGTTTGGCTTAGTTGAAAACGCATTGATAGCAGCACCACTCTTGGATAACGCTGAACTTCCATCATGAGCAACTCTTGTTACGGTCTCTTTTGTAGGAAACGCTGTAGTTGCTTTCATTGCGGCCGATCGCGTCACAAAGGTGGATGCAAGGTGTCTATTGGTTGTAGGATTTATGGACGTTTTTGTGCATGAACACTTTCTCACCGTCGGAGCTGGACTTTTGGTACGTGCAAGTTGTCTGGTGCTAGTAGAATTCATCGTTGGTGGAGAACTTCTAGCTTCGATAATCGCGTTAATCGCAAAGTTTGTCAATTTAGGGGCCGAGTCCAAAATAACTGATATCAATTTTTTGACAGAAGAGACTCTGCTTGGCTTGGTAGCGCTGTGTCCTTCCCAAGCTGAATGACTTGTCGTCAATGCTGAACTATTCCCAATTTGGTCAGAAAGGGAAGCACTAGTTGTGATTGAAATATTCCTTGTTTTCAGGCTCGTCATCGTAGTCTTGTTTGTTGGCAAGACTTTTGTTGAGGGAGTCATTTCAGATGTTTTCATTTCTGCTAATTTCGCATATAAGGTATCTCCGTTTCTTCTTGTGATTCAATTTGGGAAATTTCCATTTGCTGAAGTCATCAACGTTGCCTTCGTCGAAGCTTTGGTTCTTACACAGGCACAAGTTCTCTGTGTGGTGGCTTTTGAGGCGAGCGTTGAAGTCATCCCTCTGGAAATCGGCAATGTAGTCTTTAATTTATCCAAAACTGTTGCGGAACTTTCATTTTGAATCGAGGCCAGGCTAGTTACAAAAGAACTGTGCGGTGTGCGTGAAGTTGCGTCTGTCGTAGTTTCGTTCATCTTCGTCGTTCGTCTGCATTGACATGGTTTGATTGGCTTTGTATAGGATGTCATCGTTTGTAGCAGTTTTGCGACCCCAACTGTATGTGGAGTTGTAATCGAAATAACATCAGATACAGTTTTTAAGCTGGTCAACTTTGTCTTGTTCGTTGGCAAGACTTTTGTTGACGTCATTTCAGAGGTTGTTTTTGAGGCGACTGCTGGATTCGCCCCTCTGGATATCGCCATCGTAGGCAAAACCACTGTGGAACTGTCATTTTCATTTGAGGCCAGGCTAGTTCTCAAAGTTCTCAAAGGATTCAATGTTGCATCTATAGTGGCAGACGCTCCGTTTGTCGTAGTTTCATTCACTTTCCATTCCAACTTGACATCAGCGCTCGTTTTGCTGGAAGACTCTGAATCTCGATTTTGCCCATTGCCCAGGGATGCTTTATTTGGGCGTTTGCATCGACATGGTTTGGTTGCAGTTGTATTGGATGTCATTATTGGTAGCAATTTTGTATTTCCAACAGTAGACTTTACAGCTTCATGTGTAGAGGTAGTAGAATTTAGAACTAGCTTTGTCACCCCAACTGTATCTCGAGTTGTACTTGAAATAACATCGGATACAGTTCTTAAGCTGGTCAACTTTGTCTTGTTCGTTGGCAAGACTTTTCTTGACGTCATTTCAGAGGTTGTTTTTGAGGCGACTGCTGGATTCGCCCCTCTGGATATCGCCATCGTAGGCAAAACCGCTGTGGAACTGTCATTTTCATTTGAGGCCAGGCTAGTTCTCAAAGTAAAAAAAGTATGCAATGTTGCATCTATAGTGGCAGACGCTCCGTTTGTCGTAGTTTCATTAATTTTCTGTTCCAACTTGACATCAGCGCTCGTTTTGCTGGGAGACTCTGAATCTCGATTTTGCCCATTGCCCAGGGATGCTTTATTTGGGCGTTTGCATCGACATGGTTTGGTTGTAGTTGTATTGGATGTCATTATTGGTAGCAATTTTGTATTTCCAACAGTAGACTTTACAGCTTCATGTGTAGAGGTAGTAGAATTTAGAACTAGCTTTGTCACCCCAACTGTATCTCGAGTTGTATTTGAAACATCATTGGATGCAGTTTTTAAGATTGTCACCTTTGTCTTGTTCGTCGGCAAGACTCTAGTTGACTTGGTAATGTTGGAGATTGTACTAAGAAGTTTTTTTCTTGTGGTTGGAACTGAATTTGATGCATTTCTGGTTGTCGGACTCTGACTCCTGAAAGTTGTCTGCATTTCCTTGGCAGCGGGCAAGACCTCGGTTGAAGCAGTGTGTATCGTTGAAGCTTGAGGAATCCTTTGCATGCCTGCGGTTGAAGCAAAAGCTTTCGAGGCTGCATCTATCGTTGTAGCTGCTTTTTTTGTGCCCCACTCTGGAGGTTTCATCAAAAACTTCAATGTACTATTTCTTAAATGTGGATTCAATTCAGTTTTTGCCGCGATAGTTGAATGGTAAAAAGCACCTAAAGCTGGCATTGATGAGTTCTTGTTTGGGTATGCCTTTGTTTCAGCATCTAGTAATTTGGTTACGTCTGACAGCTTTACAGTTTTTGTCGGCAAGACTCCTGAAAAGGCAGTCCTTAGATTAGTTGTATTTCTCAAAGTTGAAATTGAATTTAATGAAGTTGTGTCCATCTTTACTTTTGAGGGGGACGTTGTGGTTGAAGCAGCACTTTTTGTTGAGTGTAAAGTCTCAAATATAGTTGTTGAATTTCTTGTACTCACAGAAGCAGCACTCATTGTTAGGGAGGCTGGACTTCTGCTTGCTACTTTTCCATCTCTTGTTGTAGGGCTAAAAAATGCCAAAGTAGAACTCATGGATGGTGCTATTGTGGTCATAGACTCTCCATTTTTGCTCGACAACACTATATTTCTTGGTAATGTGACATTTATTGTCGAGTTCATTACCACTGAATGTTGCATTTTGGTTTTGGTAGACTCTGGAGTGGCCAAAGTTGTTTTGCTTGTTCTCACAGAAGTAGCGCTCATTGTTAGGGAGGCTGGACTTCTGCTCGATACATCTGCATCAACAGTGGCCGATGAAGTTGAAACATTTTTGGAGGTTTCATCGTGTGTCATTGCAAGAAATGTACCTTTGGTTGACTTTTTAGTGGAGGTAGTGGTAGTTATGCTGTTAATTTGAGTAGAGGGTGGTGCTGCAGTGACTGTAGTCTCTCCATTTCTGCTTGACAATGAAATATTTGTTGGTAAATTTGGATCACTTAATGATATCTTTGAAAATAAAGTGTGGATATTGCTTTTAGTTGGTTTTGTCGTAGCCAAAGTTGTTTTGTTTGTTCTCACAGAAGTAGCACTCATTGTTAGGGAGGCTGGACTTCTGCTTGATACATCTTCATCAACAGGGGCCAATGAACTTGAAGCGTTTTCATTATGTGTCGTTGCAACAAATATTTCTTTGGTTGACTTTTCAGTGGAGAGAGTGACTGTAGTGGTGGAAGATGTAGCTTTTATTGTTTTAGAAGCTCCATCTAAATTTGTAGCCATGTTTAAAGTTCTTGCATCATTTCCAGTTTCACTTGTAGAGGCCATTGATGTGGCCAATGAACTGGAAGCTTTTTTGGAGTTTTCATCATGTGTCATTGCAACAAATATACCTTTGGTTGACTTTTCAGTGGAGGTAGAGGTAGTTATACTTTTAATTTGAGTAGAAGCCAAGGGTGGTGCTGCAGTGGCTGTAGTGTCTCCATTTCTGCTTGACAATGAAATATTTGTTGGTAAATTTGGATCACTTAATGATATCTTCGATATTAAAGTGCGGATACTGGTTTTAGTTGGTTTTATTGCTGCCAAAGTCGTCTTGCTTGTTCTCACAGAAGTAGCGCTCATTGTTAGGGAGGCTGGACTTCTGCTTGATACATCTTCATCAACAGTGGCCAATGAACTTGAAGCGTTTTCATTATGCGTTGTTGCAACAAATATACCTTTGGTTGACTTTTTAGTGGCGAGAGTGACTGCAGTTGTAGCTCTTATTGGTTTAGAAGCTCCATCTGAATTTGTAGCCATGTTTAAAGTTCTTGCATCATTTCCAGTTTCACTTGTCGCGACCATTGATGTGGCCAATGAACTGGAAGCTTTTTTGGAGTTTTCATTGTGTGTCGTTGCAACAAATATATTTTTGGTTGACTTTTTAGTGGTAGTGGTAGGCATGCTTATGTGAGTAGAAGCCAAGGGTGGTGCTGCAGTGGCTGTAGTCTGTCCATTTCTGCTTGACAATATCTCAGATATTAAAGAGCGAACATTGCTTTTAGTTGGTTTTGTTGCGGCCAAAGTTGTTTTGTTTGTCCTCACAGAAGTAGCGCTCATTGTTAGGGAGGCTGGACTTCTGCTTGATACATCTTCATCAACAGAGGCCAATGAACTTGAAGCGTTTTCATTAGGTGTCTTTGCAACAAATGTTTCTTTGGTTGACGTTTCAGTGGAGAGAGTGACTGTAGAAGATGGTTTTATTGTGTTAGAATTTGTAGCCATGTTTAAAGTTCTTGCATCATTTCCAGTTTCAGTTTCACTTGTCGTGAACATCGATGCTACAGTAGCAGCCACTGGAGAGTCTGTTGACCCATTCTCTGTATACGGATTCTCAAATGCTGAAGGGGTAGCCGTTGCTATTAAACCAATATTCGGAATTGCAGACGCTAGATTTTCACTTATTACATTTTTTAAGACATTAGGCGATACACGTGAGGTATTTCCAGAGCTACTGTCATTTGAAGTAGCAACAAATATACTTGTAGTTATGTCAGAAGTCACATCGTGTTCGTCTTTCCTGTTTTTAGCTGTAGATACAATCAACGCTGTGGTAGAATACACAGGAGTTGCAATGGGGCTTGAGAAACTTGCATTACTAACAACATTTCCAGCTTCGCCTGTGGAAAAGTTGCTGGAACTAGAGCTGGAAACGGTTGTAGCCAACACCTCTTTCTTTGGCAGATTTACTGAAGTGGCCATGGGCTTACTTGTTGAAATCAAACTTTCAGAAGTTACTCCTGTAGTGGTTAGGGTGTTCCCAGTCACAGCCTCTTGAGGTGTTGACATGTCAATTGCTTCATGCGATAAATCATAGATGTAATTGAAATCTAATCCATAATCAAAGCCCCAGTCATTGGACATTGGTTTTGCCATTTCAGATCCTTGACTGGTTCTTGCTGTAAATTGGGCTTTAGTGGACAAAGTGCTAGACATTTGTGTAGGTTCTAATGTGCTAGACAGTCTTGCAGGTTTTGTGGCTGAAGTAGTTGGCAATTTAGAAGTTTCAATTGTGCTTGGGGCTTCTTTGGTGAAAACTGAAGTATTAGTTTTGTCTATTTTAGCGTTTGCTTGTGTTATGAACTTTGTGTACAACAAATTTAAAGCTGGAGTAATTGTTGAAGGAGTAGTAGTAGCAGTAGGTGTAATTGTTGAAGTAGAACTAGTGGTTGGAGTTGTACTTCTGTTTTGTAAAAATATTCTCACGTCTCTCAAAGGTCTAACGCTGTTGGAAGTTGTTGTGGATTTTGTTGAACTGGTTGAATCTGGCGCCTTTACTTTCTGAGTTACAGTGTTTTTTGTTGGTATTGGATTCCCGAGAGCGATCGTAGCTGCATCCTCTGTTGATGCGTCGATTTTTTTCATCGAATCATCGTACATTCCAAGCTCTTCCCACCAAAAATAGTCATAATAGCTAAAATCAAAGAATAACTCGTTGCTGTCTGAGTCTTTTTTGCTTACGACCGTAGCTGGCTGTGAGGAAGAGGTAGTAGAAGTAGCAATAGTTGAGGTTGTGGTACTAGTAGTTGTTGAGTCCATTCTTTTAAACGGAATTGCAGGCTTTACATGGAAACCGTTGGCGTTAACTGTAGACTGTGCATCAAACGGACTTCTGCTCGTTTGTGCAACAACATCGTCCAATTCACCTGTTGATTTAGCATTTTCTGCACTAGAGGTTTGACTTGGATTTGTTACTCCCATCTTTAGAGTTGAAAAAGACAAAGCACCACTGACAGAACTCTCAGTTTTAACAGTAGATTCTATAAAAACTGGACTTTCGCTAGTCTGTGCTTTGGCGGCGTTTGACAGTTCTTGACTTCGAGCCGTAGAGGAGGAAACAGTTTCACTTACTGGGTTTTGGTTTTGTATTGTGGAGCCCGCAAGAAGATGCTGATTTGTAAACGCCAAGTGGTTACTTGGGGTAAATTTTGCATTCGATGTAGCAGAATTTGAATTGGAAATAGTGGTAGAGCCCAGTTCGAAAGTTGGATGAGGAACGGCATTTGTTAGAGCTAAACCAATCGTTTCAGTGGCAGAATCTGCAAGAACTGGACCTGTGCTAGACGCCGGATTTGTACTGGCCCCATGCCTTCTCGTCATTGGTATAAAAGTTGACGTAGCCATGGACGCTTGACTTGGTGTGGCTTCCTCTGTCCCAGAGTCTCTATGGAGAATAGCGCCACCTGCTGTCGAGCTCGAAATTCCCACAGTACTGTCTGCGAGGATTGGACTTCCGCTGGTCAGCCCGTTTGTGTTTGTGACATCGCTCGCAGTTTCAATAACATTTGACCTAATTGAGAATGGTCGCTCGGGAATGGTTGGCTTCATACTTGTAAATGAAATTGCCGGTGTTAGACGTGAGCCAGTAGTTTCAACGGAAGACTCTGTATTAGGTATTTTACTTGTAGTTAAAACGACATTTGATCCATCTGAAGCTCGACTTGGGCTGGTTGAGTCCATACTAAATGCTGAATAGGGAACCGTAGATTCCGGTTGCCTTTCACTCATTTGTGCATCTGTAGTGGCTTCTTTGCCTGAAGAGAGTAGAGCGTTTGACGTAGCGGCTTGCCTTGCCTGGTAGTCACTGGTAGTCGTAGCTACTCCTTCAACAAAGAACTCCATTAAAGATTCAGACCTGCTAGTCGTTTTCGATGTGGATGAAGCTTGACTGAGCTCGGTCGCTTTTGTCGTATTCAGTAACACACCATCTACGGTCGAACTCGCAATTTCCCCAGTCATGCCTGAAGAAACTGGACTTTCTCCGCTCTGTGCATTAATATCTTTAGCTACAATAACATTTAAAATGGTTGAAAATGATTGATTGGTTGTGATAGAGTCCACATAATCCACGTCCATATTTGACGCTCGACTTAGTCCTTCGGTCTGAAATGTTGTTGGTAATGCACCACCTTCATTCCATCGTGCAGTGTTCACCGTGGAATCAGCAAGAACTGGACCATCACTGCCCTGTGTCTCAGTGTTGACTACTTTACTTGTAGTAGCCCATTGAAAATCATCAACAGAAGAAGCTTGATTTGAACTGGCCGTCTCAGTGACAGATGAAGTGGTCAAAACTGCTTTGCTTGGTTCCGTTAGCCCACTTGATGTTGTCATAACTCTTCCACTATTTACCTGTCCCTTTGTATAACTAGAAGAGCTTGCAGGTGCAGCAGTGGTAGCACGGTCTTCCATGTCAATGTTATTATCGGGAATGCTCTCAAACCCCCACATGTTAAAGATTCTTTGTCTGATTTCCAGATTTCTCGCTTCAAAAATTTCATATTCGTCATTAGATTTGTGGTCGCCGCTTTGCCCAATAAAGCCATTGCTTGTTGAAGTAGTTGGTTGCAGGGTCGCCAAAGCCACAACAAGTCCTTCAAATGGCTTTTCAGGAATCACATGTTTCCTGCGTTGGTAATTACCAGTTTTCCTCCTTCTTGTGGTACAGTTTTTGCATTTCATAGCTCTTCTACTCATAGCCTTTGTATTAGTTGTTGTCTTTGTCACAGAAGTTCTTCTTGGCGCTTGTATTTCTTGATATGGAACATTGGGTATTTCTCCGAATCCCCAGAAATCATTAAATCTCCCATGTCTCATTTGCCGAGCTGAGGCTGAAGAAGGGGCTGCCATCTTGGATTTTGGGATTGCCTTTGTTTTGGAAATGGGACGCACAGGGACGTCTTTCAGAGCCCTCTTCATGTTGTGCTTGGGGAGGTGTGGAGAACACGTCACCAGCACAGAGCGCGCTCTCCGTTTCCAGTCGAAATAAACCACCTCAAAGTCAGACTCCTGTAAAACAACAGAGAGGGGAATACGAGTAAGAAAAGGTGTTCCCAAATCCATCAACATCAATGTCATTAAACTATTGTAGCTAACAGAGTGCACAATCTGTACACCAGTTTGTTGGAAGAAAGTTTTTGTATATTGTACCCTGGCTCACCTTGGCTTGGGGCTGAGAAATCTTTACAAACAAGACTCTGTTTCTTCTCCTGTGTCTCACAGTAAAATCTTCACTGGTTGATTGATCTGTTGACAGAGCACTGCCTTTACAAACTTAGTACCAGTGTTTTGGGCAATACTTCAGATTACTGAACACTACTGTGTACTAACAATGTAATTACTCTAAACTTTTCATGTATTACCAAGATATTTACACTCCTATTACTCTGTAATAATATACTTATATCTGGTATTGGACCACTACATACTATGTACTAACAGAGTAACTACTAACGCTATACTCCCCATGTAGTACAAAGATAGTTACCACTACATAATATGCACTAAAGGATATTGACCAGTAACTACATTTTAAGTACAACATAATAATATGTTACTATTACTACTACTAATTGTAAGTAACACAGAAAATGGTCATTAATCTAAAGCAGGACTTTCCCGGGTTTTAATCAACTCATTATAACATTCCGTCTGTGTAAGTTCTCAGTCATCCAGGAGTTGTCCATCGTAGGCAAAGATTCTTTGGTAACCTCCATCACACTTTTAAAGTTGATTGTTTATGTTTTATTCTTTGACATGTGTGAACAAATAAATAAATAGACATTTCAGTCTTCATCTGTACTCTGTAGTTGAAGTGTAGGACGTTTCGCTTTTTATCCAAAGAACTTTGTCAGCAAACTTAAACGATCCACTGGCGTTCGAGTTTGCTGACAAAGTTCTTTGGATGGAGCGCGAAACGTCCTACACTTCAACTACACCGTACAGATGAAGACTGAAGAATCTTTGCCTATGATGGACAACTCCTGGATGACTGAGAACCTACACAGATGGAATGTTATAATGAGTTGATATGGGTAAAACAAGGGAAAGTCCTGCTTTCCATCACAGCGGCCTCAATGAGGCTCCAGGATCAATAGATTTTAGGGTTTTGAATCATGATCCTAGATTAGAGCCATGCTGCACCCAGACAGGCACTGGGTCTAAAAGGCCAAATTCACACTAAAATCAAGTTTTCTTTTCACATAAATAGTTACATAATGCACCTTTAAAACTAAAATGATTCCTGTAATGTGAGCTAGACTTTAGTGTTGGGGTGAGCAAAGTACTACTTACATTTAATCACAACAGAAAACCAAAGGGAGAAATATTTTCCAGGACATTTGACATTTTTTCAAATTTTCCAAGCGTTTTTCCACGACTATAAAATAGAAGTAATTTCACAGGTTTTCCAGGATGTATGGGAACCCTGTTTATTTGCTCTTATGATGTAACCTGGACTGTTCTGCAGTGCGGCTGTAATGATCTCATACCGAGAGCACGTACAGTCTTCAGTCTTGCTCCCAGAGGGATCTTCACAGAGATGAGTGTTTCTGAACAGGTCACAGCTGCCTCTGCCTCATCCTCATCACACTGGACTGATCCCATCCTCTGTTTCCTCTGGAGATTGTCGAAATAAAACAGCTTCACCTTTGTCACATCTGCCCCAATCTGTGGACAGTGACAACTGTGTGAGCAATAAGAAAGTGGTATTATATACTGTATTTAGAGAGATTACTGCTGTATCTACAGTCATGTCTCTAAAATGCAATTCAATAACGGTGGTCAGCGTTTGGCAACCAGGTCAATTACCAGATTTATTCACTACGGAGCCTGGGAGGGGCCATGAATGATCAATTAAAAATGGGGATAGTCAGGCCCCATCCACACGAAGACAAGCTCAGTCATGTGTAACTTCATGCCTTTGGAAGTTCGTTTGAGCTTCCCCTGAGCTTCTTTATTCATGAGAATAGACATTTTCATCTGGGGTGTGTAGACTTTTTATTCCCACTGTACATTTACCGTCAAAACAAATCAAAGAAACCTGCAGGACTCTGGTAAACATCCCCATCTTCTGGGATTGTGGGCGGGAGCGGGACTGAAAATTCTGTCCTGCACAGACCTCTGCTCTCACTCACACCTTTAGGCTCTAGATCAGGGGTGTCAAACTCATTTTGGGTCGAGGGCTGGCAGCTCGCGGGCCGCTTATATTAACAGGAAAATACTATTAATAACACATTTTTAAATAAATTAATAACAATAATGAGCTGTATTGATTCACCTCATTTAAATCGATATCGTCCCTACAGGACTGTAGCCTATAATCTGCTTTTACCCTATGAGCCGTCGCGGCCCCTGCGCTCCTCCGGCAGCCGGCTCTTAGTCATTCCCAAAGTCAGGACACACACTCACGGCGAGGCGTCTTTCCAGTACACTGGCCCTCGCCTTTGGAACGGCCTGCCGGAGGAGCTCAGGGCCGCAGAGAACGTTCATGTTTTT
>OMNZ01095700.1:561-12729 GCA_900303255.1 Lesueurigobius sanzi
GGGGGGGGGGGGGGGGGGGGGGGAGAGAAAACACATTTATAAGCATTTCACACAATTCAGCTACTATTTTCCAGTCATGAGCTGGCACCATTGCTGTTTTTATTACGGAAATTATTCACACCACTGTCAAGGTGACTTGTTCGAATGTCACAGACACTCCACTTGAAAAAGCTACCAAAATATAGTCCCTTGAAGGAGGCAAAATCACCGGCATAAGTCAGACATTGTGGCTAACAGCTCGGTGTCATGCACAATTCTCTTATACTGTGCGTTCATTATCCCATTAACTGGATATATGCGGTGGGCCAAGTGGAACGTAGTCATGCATGAACATTTCTCACTGCCTGTTTTGTATGTGAGCGCACAAGAGAGGCAACTATTGATATTCATGGCACAGGCCGTACGAGGTGTGACAGTATTTTTTTGTGAATGTGCGAGTGTATATGGTAATACTGGAGCCGACTGGAATCTCAACCATAGAGAGCCGCGCGCCAAGAAAGGGGCCCACGACATCCCCCCACCTACACAGAAACATTCAATCATACACTATCATTTTCTCTTAAAACACAATTTCTTTGCCAGTTCATTTGTTCCAGCGCTGTGGGGGGAAATGTGCACTGGCACCGCTCGCTACTAGCCTGAGTAAAAATCTGATGAATTAAGTTTTTTTCTATTTTTTTTTATAATGAAAAGGTGTGTTCTGTTTTGTAGCTTGATGTAGTATACACGTTCTTCGCTGCACACTTAGCATCACTTGTTATGCAAAGTAATGGCTAAATGAGAGAAAAACAAATCAGAGGTCACGGAGAGCGCAATGAGTCATCGGCTTTCTGGCAGATAATGAATCCCACAATGCACTGCGGCGGGCCTCCCCAGAGTACAGCCATGTTGGGTTTAGATCCACTGCTTTTTTGCATGTAAATTTACAATTTGGTTAGCATTAACTGGGAAATGACTATGTTGCTCTGGCTTTTGCTTGAGGGGATGGAGTCAAAAGTAGTTTTGAGGTTTGGGCACGGGGTCACGGAGGAGGACGCATGAGTAAACATTGTCCTCATGCAGATGTGACTATAGATGGAACATTATGTACTTTTTACTTTCTCTCTCGCTCTGCTTCACACATTTTCACTGCCGTACTGGTACAATCCTTAAGTATAATGTTGTGCAAGTCTTTTTGTACTTTTAAGCCGAGATGCTACAGGTGAATAGGGCAAAAAAATACATTGAGTGATGTCCATTTGAAACATGTACTGCATATTGCTCACATAAATATGATAACAATATTGGAAGTTTTTATGCATGAACAATGACAATAAGTTCAGCAACAAAATCTATATCTCCATGTCATAGCTCACAGTGTTACGGTGACAGGTCATCGGCACAGAGAGCAACAAGTACCACCGTTGGATCAGAGAAGCCATCGAGATCCGGAAGCGCACCTCCCCAGACCAGACAGTGACCCGGGACGAGGGGGTGTACCAGCTCTCCCACACCTGGGACACAGTTCTGAAGAAGTCGGACTGCAGATGGCGCTGTCGTCCTGCCACTACAAGCAAGAAAACAGTCCCAAAAACTGTGCAAATCAGCTGAGCAGACACCCATAACATCATGTGACACTTCTGAGGAAGGCAGCAGTTCAAGCAGCCGAAACTGTACAGGTAAACCCAAATACACAGGTCTGACTAAAAGAAAACAAACTTGCATTGTCAGAGTACCTATATTCTGATTCTTTATATTGTATTATTTTGTTGTTATTGTTTATTTTAAGATTACTATTTGAGCTACTGTGACAACGTTGTGTCCTTGGGCAAGACACTTCACCCACCGCCCGTATGAATGTGGTGTGAGAGTGATTGGTTGGTGGTGGTCGGAGGGGCCAATGGCGCAGACTGGCAGCCTCGCTTCCATCAGTCTATCTAAGGGCAGCTATGGCTACAATACTGGCTTACCACCAAGTAGTGAAAGAATAATGACGACAGTGTAGCACTTTGAGAAACTTGTGACACAGGCTTGTAAAGCGCAATACAAATGTAAGCCATTATTATTGTGGATCAATAAACTGTCTATGTCTATATAATATATCAAGCCAGGTTTAAATGTATAGCTTTATTTTGTTGATAGATTAGTTGCAAAGATTTGGTAGAGAATTTGGGATATTTATTTTAGTTTTTTTTTTTTATCAGTGAATTGTTTTTGAAAAAGTTCATTATTAATGAATAAATCAGTTAAAATGTAAATGTCGTCTTGTTTTGGGGGGATCAAAAGTATGGGTTCAACTAAGGTTGAGATTTGGTTGCAAGAGTGCAATAAAAACATAACTGAAAGAAAAGAGGTTTTTGCATGTAGGATACGCATGGGAAACATGGCTGGAGCGTGGTGGCGATTCCTGATCAAGCTCAATGCACGACTTGAATGAATCATAATAAAATAAACATCTTAAAAGGAACAAACCGTTTTTACACTGAGATATGTTCTCACCTGAGCTTAGACGAGTTGATGCGTCCCTGCTGGTCTTTGTGCGTGCCCTCAGTCACGCAAAAAGACCAAAGCTGTTGTTAGCATTTAGCCTCTCCCAGCTATTCCTATGGAGCCAAACAGGGGTGAAGCTCTTCCACGGTTACCCTTTAAATACGGTTATGCGAGTAGTTACATGATCCAAGTGTAGTTACGCAAAATTAAACATGTCGATTTTCTAAGCTGATTAAAGGGGCACTACAGTATATTGTAAGGCATAATAACACCCTAGGAGCACTTCGACGTCAAAGTAATATCTTTAATAGTAATATCTAAGATATCACTGCGCCTTACAGGCTAAAGGAGAGGCTAAATAAAATCTTTGGTCTTTTTACGTGATTGCACGCACAAAGACCAAACAGGTACGCATCAACTCGTCTAAGCTCAGGTAAGATCATAGCTCAGTATGGAAAAACGGTGGCCTGTTCCTTTAAAAGGTGACAGTGGTTATTATTATTTGGATACAAAAATATTGAAATTGACCACTGCATGAAAATATTTTTGTGAATGTTTTCACCTGCAGTGCCTCAAACAGTTCCATTTTATAGTTATAAATTGTATACTGAAATAAAAAAGAATCAGAACTATCCATATTCCATATACGTACCTACCTCAGGAGCTCAGGGTGCTCCCTTGCTTTTGGAGTGATGTGTGCGGTGCATAAGATGTCATTTTGAACTCAGTTGATCCACCACTAAATGTGACATTATTTCAAGTCAAATACAACACTTTGCTTTCAATGTGCAGATGTGTGCTGCAAAATGAATAGAGTTCATTGTGCTTTACAAAAGGTAATAGTGCCGTACACGCTCTCCACCCACTCCCATTCCCTCTGGCTGTTGTTTCGATGTCAATTTTCTGTCATCCTTGATTCCTCTGATAGGCTCTTTTAAGCACCTGCCTGTTTAAGAACACATCACACAAAAGACCGTTTTCCTCAATTTTCCACAAATCACTGTTGGCCTTTCATAACTTTATTAAAGGTTGTGGATTCGCCATATCGACTTTTGATGTAAAATGAATCAAAGTCCCCCTTTTCAAAGCCAATGGGAACTTGAATTGTTTCATGCCCCATACTTTGATAAAGTTGACCTAGTTTTTGTCTTGCAAATGTTTGAAAAGTTTCCACACAAAGTTGCATGCACGCACAAACCGCACACATCGCTTTGTTGGCAAGCCCAAGAAAGTTCAAACGCTGGTGAGGCAGACAATTACATAACAGTTAACTAACAAAGAGCGTGCCTCATTAGATTATACTGTGGAGCATTACTGCATTAGGAGGCAGGGGGGGATGTGAAGGAGATGAGGTCAAGGGACGATAAGATCTTGGTGAGCTAAGGACAAGGTTGCAGTAAGTGATTTGGACTGTACAGGTTTTAGCCAGGAACAAACGTAAAACAGTCCCACATGTACTTACAGGATTGTGCGTAGCAATGTATTAAGAGAGAAAAAAGGAAAATATACAGAATGGTGTGTGTCGTGCTGCTGTAATGAAGCGGTGTCAGATGTTTTTGCTGCTAGTACTTTGCAGTGAAGGGATACGCTTTTTCAGAGATCAAGCAGTAAGGAAAGCATTTCCTTTTGAGAACAGGAGATGCTTTTGCTGAGCTCAAATGTGTGCAACATTGTAACATGCTTAAAATCTCTAAAAAATTTACATTTTGCATAATACCCCCCCCCCCCCTTTAAACCATGGACATTTGTTATGAGTATGCTTTATAAATATTATATGTTTCTTTGTGTCCATGTTTATTATCACAAGCATCTCCATCTGGTTTGTTATTTGGTTTTACAAAAACATAGGGATCATTTATCCCAATCCAAGTCAATATATACAGTTGTGGCCAAAGGTTTACATCAGGGTATGTAAAGTCATGCATTTCATAGAATATGAATGATAAGACAAAACCCTTTATTTCACTCATGGTTAGTGGATGTGTGAAGCCATTTATTGTCAAAAAAACAGTTTGTTTACGCTTTTGAACTAGAAACTAGCCAAATGTCCCTAATCTTGCATTATCATTCATATTCTATGAAAAATTGCCAAAAGATTAAAAGGGTATGTAAACCTTTAGCCACAAGTGTAGTTAGGGCTGGATTAATTGTTTTGAATCAATTTTCCTTTGAATAGCCACATATTCATTCCAAAAAACTAAAATAAATCTTTAGCAAATATCTCCGCTATGAAATGTCATAGAGACTTACAGTTTTAGCATTCGGAAGAGGAGGGTTCAGGCTTTAAAATGAGCCCAGCCATCTTCTTCTAGACCTCTGGGGGGCCTAAATGCTAGTTAGCGTTTTACAAAACTGCTGACTCTGCACTTTACACAATCACCCAGGGATTCAAAATGGTGCTAGGTAAAACTTGTTTGGGGGTGTTTTTTTGCCTCTGTTTAGATAGAACATGTAGGGCATAAGTATGGAGTTACATTTGTGCAAAAATATTTTTTTGTTTTCTAAAAGATGCAAAAAATACAGAGAATAAACACAGATGACACATAGAAGGTCAGGTTTATAGCCTTTTATGTTTGTAGAAGCATATATTAGTGGAACAATAAAAAAAAAAGTGCATTAGTTCTTCTGAGAATGTCAGAATCAGAATATAATCTATTGCCATTGTCTATGAAGGTTTCACAGACTAGATATTTTCTTGAAACATAAACTTATAAACTAACTGAAATGAGTGAATCGAATTGATTTGGGAAATTCAAATCGATACCCAGCCCTAAGTGTAGACACAGTACTTCATGCCTACACTATTTTGGATCGAGTTTGGATCTGCAGTGGTCCACATCTATAAATGTATTAATCCTAAAACAAACAGAAGAGCTGCTGTGTACACCTGTACTGCTGAAGTTAATACAAGAAAGCCTGGAATGGTATGGAGTATAAAATATAAACCGCATTTCGGTTCTTTGTGCATTTTGTTTACATTATGTATTACGGTGCAAAAGATAATGAAACCTTTTGCCACCGCACGCAATGCCCTGTTGCATTTCCTCCTCGCCGCATATCATATTTATGGCAATATAAATAACGGAACATCATCATAGAGCAATCAAATCTTACAGTCCTGTGTACGGCAAGATGCGCTGATAGCCCCCTTGACATGAGCAGTACTCAAGTAAGTCATTTGGAAATTCCTTTATCGCTTTGTCAGTTAGGGCAGCGCAATAAGGGCCGTAACATAAAGGCGCAGTGTGGCTTTGCAGTGATTAATACGTCCACACGACATGCAGCAGCCATGATATAAATGTCCTTTATTTGACTACACTCAGACTGGAAGATTAAAAGCCTAAGCAAAGACAAGATAATAGCTGTCGACAATAAAAACGATATTGGCATCTCAACAGCTTGCAAAAAGACATTTTCAAAGCTGTATAGTCGTGAGTGCTTTAAAATAAGCACCCCTTACAGCGTGCCATTACTAACAATAACATCGCCACAATGTCATCTGCATCTGAAAACATCCGAATGGAAAAGCGCGGGTACAATTTGCGGCGGTGGGAAGCTCTGACAGATGTTTATATATAAAATTAGAGAGTGAAGCGTTGATGTGTCGCAGTGTCCTTGGAATTCACAGTAACTTTTATTTTTTTATTTTTTTTAATACCTAAGCTTAAGCATAGCCCCCTGAAAGCACCATTAGCATTATGGAAATTACAGTCAGTTATCTGTTCATAATCATCATGACACAATAAAAAAAATCTAATCGTAAAAGTGCTCGATTCAGAAATGAGTTTAGCATAATGTCACTGCAGGCTCACATTAGAAAAGTAATGTTCCTGGTCGACAATTCTTTTCTATTTGAGATTTTGATAACTTGCAGCGTTTTGCGGGTGCTGGAATACACGGAGCGTTGTGGCATATGCATAGAAATTTGGATGTAGACTATTTGTTTAAGGACAGATGGGATAAATTAATTATACTGATGTATTTCGTACACACTACTCAGAAACAATGTTGCTTTCTCGTTTGCATGTACAGTAAATGAGCGCCACTTACACTGTGATGGGCTACATCTGGTGAGAAGCTATATTATGAACACGTAGAGGGCTTATGCAATGGTTTGCTTAAATTGCGATTGTGAAAAAAGAGACAAAGGTATTGCAAAGTCAATGTAAAATGAAAACACCCAATTGCCTGTATATACTGTATTATGGAAAAACAAGCCATCAGTTACGTCGGGGGTTTGATACACAGGGAGAGCGACATTGAGTCGTCCAAGCCATGTCCTTGTTGCATATTTGTGCGATATCCATTATGTGTTTATTGAAGTGGGATTTTGCCAATCAAGACAAAGCAGCAGAACATGAAAGATCCGATTGAAAGCTTCACCATGTCGGGAATTTTTTTGCTCCAGGCTATACCACGCTAGACGCTAGAAAGAGGGATTGTGATGATGGGAGAGAAGATTTTCAATCCACACGCATGATCAAAAGAGGTCAAAAGATGGAACAGCCCAATATTTCATACAAAAAGTTGAACTGCTCGAATTACCAGTGATAGAAATAAACAAAGGACGAAGATACACGGATGCATTTATCTGATTTGAAGCATTAAAACCCATTCTGTATATAAAAAAAGAGTCATTCGAGGACACCGCCTCTAGCCACGCAGCACACAGTTCCTCCCTATAGTCTGGAGCAGAGCTTAGCCTCTTTCTGCCATTGTCACACTCGATGCACTGCTCCCTAACAGCCAGCCCTCAGTTCCCATCACACGCAGCAACACAGTATCACACAGCATCCAGTCAGCCAGCGTTAGCTTCTGCTGGGAGCCCCCTTTCTAAAGACTGCATTTTGGTTAGTGGTGATGTAAGTCGTGGAGGCTGTTTGATTAAGGCGGATAGGACGTGGTGGCTCTGACAGGCCGTGCTGGGCTGAACCGGAGCTCCCTTCAGCGGTAGCAGAAACATACATTGTTAATAGGCGTCTTTATGTCAGCGCGCGGTTGTCATCACAATCTATTTTTACTTTGGTGGAGGCCTGGCAGGATCAGGGACGTGGCATTTGAAGTTGACTCATACAAACGGCACTGCTTCACAGAGCCTACACAACAAGCTGTTCACCGGCACGTGTTGTTTTCCATCCAACAAAAGTGTTTAGAGAGGGCTGAAATAAAGTAACATCTTCTCAACTAAGAGCAGTTTTCATTAGCTTTTTGCACTGCATTGTCAACAATGTTTGATTCCAACAGAGCTTCCTTTGAGCTCAAACCCAACACATCAAAACAAAGACATCTGCTTTACAAGTTCTAAAACCCTTGGAAGATCTGTTCCTGTTTGAGACCAAGAATAGTGGAGACGTAAATACACTGTGAAGGAACACAAGTGAAGAGCATTTTGGTGAGTATGTTACATTTATCCTGTGATGTTCAGCCTTGTATAAATCATGATAATTTTCTGCAATGGTAAATGCAAACAAAATTGTAAATGACATCACTGAGCTTCAAACCTTTCATTAAGTCTTCATCAGTCTTCATCTGTACTCTGTAGTTGAAGTGTAGGACGTTTCGATCTTACTCCAGAGATCGTCATCAGCTACTGAAGGCCTGGAGCACGCTGTGGGTTTATAAAGCCAGTGAACCAGCAGGAGGAGTCAGCCTCTAGGCCCCTCCTCTCTTAGTGCTAAAAGTAAAGTACTTAACGAGGGTCCATTGTCTCCCCTGAGCTACTCTCTAAGTCGTTGATACTTGCCTATGGCCCTGCTGCTCCCAGGAGTACAGGCTCATTTGAAAGTCCAAGTAGCAACACACACATCCAAAAAACTAAATCAGTGTGCTACATTTGAAAAAGTATAACTTACAATAGCACAACTGATGGCGCTCACCAATTTATTGATTCTCCAGAGTGACGTTTTGGAAAAAGTACACAACAAAATTATAAAATAATAATATAATACAAGAAAATATTAACAGACAAAGTACAGGATGGTTTAGTGCGTGGTAAGACAAGCTCTTGAGGGCCATATTAACAGCACCATTTCCAATAATGAGTTAAAGAGGGAACAGCCCTGTATGCTAGCATGTCTTCAACCAGAACCATCATTAATGTACACTATATGGGTGTGACTGATAGCTTCGGTCTTAGCCTCGATTGGTTGAAGCTAGCATTAGCATTCTGATGCCAACTGCAGCATTTTGCGCAGCGATCAAAACTACTATTGCAGAGTGTAAAACAAATTCTACGGGTTAAGAGCTTTCAAATGACATACAGCATGTCCATATTCACTTAGATCAAGTTACTGAAAGTATCGGTTCAGTATCGGATATTTGTAATCAATACCCAATATTGTATTTTTCTCATTATCCGATGCCAGTATCAGATTGGTGCATCCCTAGTTTTTTGTGTGTACAATGAAACTAGAGTTGAATTACTTCTACAATTTACCATGTACATGAAACACGAACTACCAATGCCAAGGTGTCAGAAGTGCCATTAGTGCAGTTGTATTACATTATTATTACTACTTTTACCTGGTCTGAAGTCCCAGACAACACACCTATTCCAGGCCTTGGTTGTCTACATTTAGCTCATCCATCATGTGGAGCAGGTGGGCCGCCTCACCCAGGGGCTGTCTTCAGATCTGAGCCAGAGACATAGGTCATGGGCACTGACCTGAGCATTAGCCTACTGAGTCTGAGACATGTTTCTAATGGTGGTGTCAAAAAATTGTAAAATAGCAGATGTCAAATCTTTCACTCCAACAAGCAGTTAAATCAGGAAACTGATGAAGGGTATAACAAAGACAACATCAGGACTACAGACTACAATGACTCAGTGGTTGGAGCATTCAAATTGTGGCCTTGGACAAGTCTAGGGCTGGTATCGAAATGATAATTAAGGTACTACTGGTATCGAAAAATAAATTGTTTTCGAAAACAGGTCCCCGAAAAAATATTTTTCTTTAGAAATCAAATTCCTTTGCCTGGTGAGTCTTCAGACTGCACTAAAGAAAGTGACTTAAATAAATGATGAAAACAACATCATTAACATCATCATAAACAGTATTTTATTAAATAAACCATTATTGTTGTGTTGTATGGTTCTCAACAAAAGTAACAATGAAGCAGGAGTATAAATGACTTGATTTGAGAATATTAGTCTTGTTGTCTTGTTTGAGCAGTTTGGACTAGATTAGACATATTTACTACTGCAGTCTAGATTATTTGGCTTATTTCATGACAATTTTTACTGTTTCTGCCAAAAGGACAAGGCCTATTTTCTTACCCCATTGGAAATAAGTAGAAATCTATTGAAACAAGTCAAAAACACCTTAGAACAAGTGGTTAGAATTAGGTTAAATGAGCCACTAAATCTTAACTTGCCAAAACAGCTCAAATTTAGATAAATAAAATTAATTTGGGTAATTTAATCTTATCTAGATATTTACATTTTTGTATAGATGACAAAAAATGTTGTATAGGAATCAAAAAAGTATTATTCAGGTATCGGTATCGTAAACCAAGTATTGTTAAAGTACTAATACCCAGCCCTAGGCAAGACACTTTACTTCGACTTGACTCCAGCGTCTGTGTACATGAAGAGAGAGTGTCTTCGTGTTCATAAACCTGCAGCATCCCCACAGCATTAAAAGACAAAAAACTAAACCAGTATTATGCCATGCAAATTAATCTTATGCCCTACTCCAAGTCCACAAACCCACTATAGTTTGAGGTCCTCTGTGGAAGAAAATGTGGCAGAGCATCTCTATTGGCCCATGATAAATTACATTCATTTAACTACAGGCCGGGCTATAGATTCAACAGAGCAGGCTCTTCTCCTCAGTCACTATATGGCCTCATATTTCTGTGCTCTGTGTGACTCAGCTTGAGTTTACACACAGATCCACCTTCCCTTCAGAAGTCGGAGGACCTCTGGGGCTCCACATAATATTGTTGTTTTATACTTATTTTCTAAGAATTTTCTTTTCCCAACAGTGTGCTTCCATCCAATATAGTGCTGTTTATTGTGCTGGAAGGACAGGAAGCGTTTGTTTTGCAGTCTAAAGGATGTGTTTTGTGTCTCCAAGCAGTCAAGGTTAGGGCTCTGAATGCTGCACTCCAAGATGTTTTCCTATAAACTTTGTTCTTCTTTATGAAACCTATTTTACATGCCTTCATCTGCATAAATGAAACATAGAGTTTTAAATTTGTCTGTCACAGTGCTAAATGACTTGCTATTTTGTAGCAGCGCACCTAGGCAGAGCAGAAAATTACAGACATGATGAGCTAATGTTGACCTTAGGCTACTTAGGCACTTTACAAATAACGTTTACTTACAATTATGTAAATGGATCGTGAGCCGCCGCACTGTATACTGCACAACAGCCACTAAAACACACACAGTCACATTATTATGTGTTTCATAATAGAGGCACACAGGAAGCACAGACCTATGTCAAGGCCCTGTCTAGCAATGTCGTGCCCACATCTGGATTTGAATTAAAACAAATAAAAATAATATTACAATAATAATAATAAAATACAGATGCCTTAAAAAATAGATGATTAAGCAGGCACTTTACAATACGGCCCCATAACACGTAGGTACTTACTCTAGTACATTCAACATACTTACATTTGTATATATTAGCAGTGCTGGGCAAGTTACTTTAAAATTGTAATACATTCTATATTACCAGTTACAGCTTTAAAAATGTAACATGTTTGGATTACATATTACAGTTGCAAAAATGTAACTGAGTTACACTACTCTGAGTTACATTTGAGTTACTTTTGGCAAAAAATGTTAAACTAAAAATAGTGATGATAATGCCACAAATTTGTAGTTGAAAACGCCCTTTTCCTCAGCCGTCCACATTCTTTGGTGTTTTTTTTTAATTTATTTTATGAGGTTTGCTTCATGAGCCTCTTTCTACGCCAGTACCCAACTTGATTAGGTATCCATCTTATTTGGGGGGAGTTGCACTTGCAACTTGAAGTAACTTGAGTTACTTCAATTGTAATGAGTAATATATTACTGTATTTTGTTTAAGTAATATATTATATTCCTCAGTTACTGAAAAAATATATATATTTTTGTAACTAGTTACTTTACCCCAAGATTGTGTATTAGGTACCACTGTGGTACTTCACAGTTACTTACAGTGGTTAGTTCTACTTATTAACAGTAGTAAATATTATGTACTTACAGGTAACTATCAAATATGTACTGGTAAGTCATGGGTAACTATTTCTTTCAGTAAGTAGTAACTTTCAGTAGTAACTTCTGAATCATTACTGGTAGTTCTTGCACTCTGCAGCTTCTCACAGTTGGACAATTGAATGCTAGGTACCAAACATGTACTTTAAGCCATAGTTGCAGTGATACCTCTTTGGTACTTTCAGTAATAACTTCTGAATAATTTCTACTGGTAGTTTTTGCACTCTTCCTGGTATTTCTTTGGTACTTTTACAATAAGTACTAGGTACTAAAAGTGGTAATTACTAGGCATTATTTGTATTAATGTAACTGCATAAAAGTAGGCCACAGCTAGTTCAAAGTTCACTAGTTATACTACCAGGTAGTATAGCAGGTATTTACTGTGTATGTCCAGAAATGTAATACAGTGTTTTGCTGCAGGTATAACCCCATTTTGAGTTGAAATGAATGAATTGCTACTGTTAATATCCTTTTTGTGCTAAATATTT
>OMNZ01095703.1:0-11275 GCA_900303255.1 Lesueurigobius sanzi
AGAAGAACACCAGCAGCACCTATAGAAGGACACCAGCAGCACCTATAGAAGGACACCAGCAGCACCTATAGAAGGACACCAGCAGCACCTATAGAAGGACACCAGCAGCACCTATAGAAGGTCACCAGCAGCACCTATAGAAGGACACCAGCAGCACCTATAGAAGGACACCAGCAGCACCTATAGAAGGACACCAGCAGCACCTATAGAAGGACACCAGCAGCACCTATAGAAGGACACCAGCAGCACCTATAGAAGGACACCAACAGTCTCTGACAGATGTTGTTTTTCCTTAGGATCCTCAGGAAATACAGCCTCTGCTGGGCCTTTTTCAGTAACTCAGAGGTGTCCTCCTTAATGTGGACTCCAAGGAAACGGAAGTCTCTAAACCAAACAGAGAAAGACATGGTCCGACCAACATGGCGGCTTAACATGTGCGAACACATTAAATTTAACAAGAAATATCACACGGAAAGTTTTCCTCTTCTGTCAAATCAACAGGCGATCGACTAAACTATTTTAATAAGAAGTTCAAACTTTACAAAGTCTGTTCAGAATGATGCGCGATTTCAGTTTCAATCTGCCTCTGTGATTGGCCCGATGGCCAATTTTGAACACAAAGGAGGAGCGTATGGCTGGCCAGGCTAGTCAAACCGTGGGAAATAGAAACATAATGCCAATTATTTCAATTTTAAAGATAGGCCTACATTTAAAAACTACAGAAATTATGAACAAATACTGACACTCAGAAATACACTCTTCAAAACATTGACTTTTTGAAATATTTTATGAATCTTATTAATGTTACTTTTTTCTACCAAAATGATCTGGCGACCCCACTAAATTTGTTTGTGACACACGCGAGGTTCCTGACCCCCAGATTGAGAATCAAAGCTCTATAGTGTTGCCAGCAATAAAAATATGGATGTACTAAATTCATTGATGTCACTTTTAGCTGGTCTGATTTTCCCAATTTATAATAATTCACGTAATAATTATGAGACACCAAAGACAGCAGTGGGAACATGTTCTGATTCTGAAATGTAATTGATGCTCTAGCTCAATATTAGTATCAAGCTTAATTATAGCAACTTTTAATATCCTAACTTTAAAAATAATCTACAACCTTCATCAATAATGTGCAATATTCAAACCATGTAAAAAAAAAAACCGAAATGATTTCTTGGCCCAATAATTGTATTGTGATCCGGGCTGGACCGAAGCGCGTTGTGTGTCGCCGCCGCTGCCGAGGCCGTTGGAAACACATTTCAGTATCAAAAGTGCGAGTGTGGGTGCGAGGACCCACCTTGGCCCGCTGTGCGCTGGAGAAACCCTCTCCTCAGCACACCAAACACAATGAAAACATTCAGCCGCGCACCTCCAGATTGTTTTTGGCCACTGAAACGCAGCCGGAGGAAACGCAAGCCCACCTCTATACCGCTCTGTGTCTGCTTAGATGTATGGACTTTCCCCCCTGTCTGCGGTGCACGACTCGCATCACGTGCCAAAAGTTATTTAATTAAAACTACGCTTAATATAGCATAATAACTCGGACAAATTGCACGCCCCTGTAATGGCCAAATCGAGCTAATTGCGTAAGCTTTATTACCGCTGCCGTTTTAATGTGTTTAAGTCTCTTTTTTTGGTGACGACGGTGGAAAATGAGCTGGAGCGTTGGTGTTTTGCAGTCTGCAGAGGCCTTGCGCCGGACAGCCGCGTGGTCAGACCTCAGTCCATAGAAAGTGATGATTAGTTTGTCTAAGTTTGACCGCTGACCAGAGGAATCCGCGGGAGTTCCAGTAAGAGGGGCTGTAGACGCCGCGGACTATATTAGTGTTTAGTTTCAGTAAGAACCACCTGTCTCTCCATCGAGCCTCACGTCTGATACTGTGTCCGTTTTAGAACTGTTTATTTTGCTCATGCGACAGAAAAGGTAACTCAAGGAATTGAAACAAAAGGTCATACAAGCAGCAATCTTCTAACACTACTAAGATGTACTGTGAAGTTTGTACTTAAACTCCTCCAAACTGTTGGGAAAATAGTGTTTTAAACGGCTTCCTTGTATGTTGGCTCCTCAATTACAGCCAATCTTACAGGTAGTGGGTGAAGTGTCTTGCCCAAGGACACGAGGAGTGAATGTGTATGTTGTTTTGGTCTTGTTGGCCTTTGTGTCCTGGGGCATCACACTTTCGCTGAGTGAACCAGCACTCACCTGAGTTAGTGACTCTATTCTCATTGTGTGACTGTAATGCCTCTGTCATAAGGTAGACCGGTCGGCTTCATGCTTTCCACTCTGTAGGTTCAGTCATGGCTTTGCTCAACCAGTTTGTTCCAGATAAGACTGTTATCTTAGATCGGGGATATCCAAACCTTTTTCACCGATCGTCGCATCTTGACATGTATACAGCATGAAGGGCCACAGATCTGTGGTCAGTGCATTCAAACATCCAACCAGAGAGGTTTAAACCATGGCCCCCACCTTTATTTAGGCTTGGAGCCATAATGCTAGCCGTGTCTCACAATAAATGTTACTTTTTATAGTTTGAAGTGTGTGGAATTATCAAGATTGCAGTGTGGTTGGTGGTGATGAAGAGGCTTGAGGGCCACCAAAATTTGGTATGAGGGCCGCCGCATTTGGCCCCCGGGCCGCACGTTGGACATGCCTGTCTTAGATGTACTATCTGTACACCTTCCTACAGCTGCTTGGAAGCTCATGCTTACAGTGTCCCCACTGCTACACCTTGTTATTAGGGATAAGAAGAGCCAATGAAAGCAGCGCACCTCTCCCTCATGGTCTCTTCTGACCCTCCAAAGCCAAGGGTGACCGCCCGTCTCATTATTACAAGCTCTGTCTAGGACCGGTCTGTCTGTGCAAACACAGCATCTGAGTTGGGGGGAGGGGCCTATGGCCCAAAAGGGGATGGGGTTTCAATAAACGTCAGCCAGCGTCAACTCTGTTTGGACTGCAAATTATTGCTGGCTGATACTCTATTATTTTACAACCAAAGATCGCTGTCTAGAGAAAGGTAGAAGAAGGAGAGAGGCTGGAGGCAGAGGAGGGAGCTAAAGAAACTCTGGAAGAGAGCCTAAGGGGAAAAAGGGTTAGCAATACTATAATAATCTTTCAAAATATTACTGCTGCTGCGGCAGCATGAGCTAAGAATAGCTCTGGAATTGTGTCTGGAGGGGTCTATAGCAAATAGAGATGTAGAAACATTATGAGGCACAGCCAAGCTATAGGTTGGTATAAATGTGTATAATATTCATGAGCAGCCAAAGTGATGTCTGTTATCAACGAGGCAATGGGTTTAGTAGATTTAGCTTCATGTGTGTTTGCATTCATCTCTCAGTACTTTACTTCCCTCCTACTACAAACCTGTGCCTCCACACAACACCAGATGCTCCATCTCTGTCTTTTATTTTTATTTTTCTTTATTGGTTTCCATAAGTAGATATCAACAGCTGGACATTCCAGTCGGCTTATTTTTTCATAATAATAATAATACAAAAACACTCACAACCATACTCACACAACTCAAGTAACATTTTTTTTTACATACTTTTGTCAAAACTCCAATACAATAAAGGCCATCAACGAAACGTGCCGTACATGGAACCATCCCGCAGGTGCTCCCTCTAAACCTATGTCGAAAAATAAGTTAAGCCAAAAGAGTAATAGGCGGGTACGGCATCGTTTTACAGGCCCCAGACGACAGACAAAATATAGCTTAGTTGGCATGCAGACTGGGGTTATAAAATGCAAGGAGTGGTCCTGAGACGCCGTTGTGGTTTCAGTCACAGGTAAAATAGATTTCCAAGTGCCAGGACTGGGCACAGGAAAATGATTAGTTCTGAATATGGCTTTTTACGGGAGACGGGAGAAGAGCGATCGGTTGTGGGGAGTTGTGCGTAAGAATATGTCAGAATTCATGAAGTAACTAGAATGCTTGGGTTGTAGTACTCACATACGCAACAGATAAGAACTAAAGTCATCAGGGGAGAGTTGACATTGTGCAGTTTTCAGATCAGATCATGAAAAGCTTCATCATTTGTGTCCCTTTTGATATATTTGGAGACTTTCATGGTCAATTGAAGTGGATGAAGAGTCTTTCCTCAAAATGTAGTGTCTTTGAACCAGTGGTGGGCCAAGTACTTCATTTCATTGCTTGAGTAAAAGTACAGCTACTACTGGTCAAATATTACTGCAATGAAAGTGAAAGTTGGACAGTGAAAAATGTGCTTTAGTTAAAGTACTGAAGTATTTGTGACCAAAGAATAGAAAAACAGATATATCCATACAATATTAGTAAACACTTGAGGGACAATCCAGTGTCTGGTTAGTGGTATTGAATTCTACATCTGCACAGCGCCACCTTCTGTTCTGGAGTGGGAAGTGCTGGGGAGAATACTTTGAAATTGTATTTAGTTACAGAATACTTGGCTTAAAATGTATTGTGTAACATATTCTGTTACTTTGTCCAATCTAAATGCTTTGAATACTTTAATATTGATTTTCATTATATTTACATGTATGTATGATGAAAAACATTGATACGTATTATGTGTAAACACAGCACATAATTAAAATCGTGGGGATTACACTTGTTGCCTGTTATGAACTTATTTACCAACATTAAGAACACAAAAAAGCACAAATGCACCAGATACTAAACTTTTCTCTGGTGGTTTTGATCTTTTCTCTCTTGATGCCATGCTATATGAAGCTAAAATAATGTTTAATGAGTGAGTATCACAATGTACAGTATTCCTTTGAATTTAGGTGAGAAACTAGCCTGGCAAGCCTGACTATAGCATGAAAGTGTATAGTCTGGGGTGGCACCAGAGCAAAGCTGAAGGCTGTGGGTGGAGCCAACCGTTGTCGTTCAAACTGCTTCTGCACGTGGTCAACGCTCTGACCAATCAGAGGAACGGAGGATCTTCCTTGTTTTGCTATCTCCACCGTCAGGCAGCCGTGTTGTCATCCTGCTAAGCCCGCTGTGGTATCTTCTTGAAGGTTTGGTTTTCAGCAGACGCCGCGTCAACGACTCAAAAAAACTACACTACTACACAGACAGAGCGTTGTAATTGGAGGTCAGATCAGATCCATGGGCCCAGCTACGAGCATCTCCTATGGTGCGACACTAGACCAACCTGCCAGGCAAAAAATATTTTTGGCCATCTAGTTTACTAGGCTAGAAAGAAACTGTATTCTAAATACTCTCAAATGAAAGAGTAAAGCTGGCCACACACTAGAGGATTTTTAGCCAGATTTTTAGTCTTAGGAGGCGTGGCTCAATAAAAACTTTCTCTCATGGCATGATCTGTGGTGAGACTCCTCATGTGTGTGTGTGTGTGTGTGTGTGTGTGTGTGTGTGTGTGTGTGTGTGTGTGTGTGTGTGTGTGTGTGTGTGTGTTGTCTTTGCACAGATCTTTAGTCTCAAAAGATTAAAAATCCTCTAGTGTGTATGCACCTTTACTGTACGGAAATACAGCTATTCAGAATGAGTATTCTAAAAACATGTATTCCATTACTACCCAACACTGGGAGTAGGGATGGTACCATTAAACGATACCAGTTTGGTATTGAAAACATAATTAAGGTACTACCGGTAACGAAAAAATATTTTTCTTTAGAAAGCAAATGTGTCTGCCTGGTGGGTCTGAGACTGCACTAAAGAAAGTGACGTAGGCGTTTCAGCTCAAATAAATGATAAAAACACTGAAAGAAACAGTGTTTTATTGAATAAATTATTGTGTTCAATTTGGCCCTGGAAATAAAAAGGTATTGTTTTTTGTAAGTACCGGTTCCAGAACCGTTTAAGCACCGGTACCGTTAAAAAAAAAAACGAGTAGGTACCGGTATCGGATAAAACTTAACCGATACTCAAACCCCAACTGGGAGTGGGCATGACAATAACATTAAATCAGAGAAAAAACACAATGCAACCAAGTTGTCCGGACTCCGTAAGTAACTAGAAACAAGAGCTGTTGTGGAGTAGAAAGTATTATACAGTATTTGTTTGTCAAATGTAGTGGAGTAAAAGTAAAACACTGTCAACAAAAATACTAAAGTACAGATCCTCAAACACATAAACTTAAGTACAGCACTTAAATAAATGTACTTCGTTACTGCCCACCACTGCTTAAAACCTAGTTATTATAGTTATAGTAACTATTGCAGGAGACTTATGAGCTAAACCCGATCTGTATTTCCCTGTTGAAAGATGAATGTCTGGTGCTTGTGCTGTGTGATAGCACTTTAAATGCATATGCATGTGTGTGCTATGTCCCGACTCTCCTTACACCTCCCCCATAAAGTGTTCTGAGAAGTCCTGCATGTGACAGGGGGAAAGCCCTTTCTTACCTCTATAAAATTATCTTGGATTTTAGTGTTTGTTCAACACTCCTGTTCCCGTTGAGGAGTCAAACTCACTCCTCGGCTGTGGCTTGGAGAAAAAAAAGGTGTAACTCATAATGGACTTGGCCTCACTGGCCGTTCCTGCAGTAGAATTAAAATGCAACATTATATGGCTTGGCCAAGGTTAGCCGCTGTTTGCAGGGCGCTGTTACGGGCACTTTCTGAGCCTCTCAATTGAGGTAATAAATTGAGTCTGATGGCTAATTTTAGCTGAAACCCAATACCTCTTTCTAAGCTACGAGCCAGAAGGGACCATTTAATCAAAATATGTCTGGCACTGCCGCCAATACAGAAACAAGCTGTAAAAAGGAGTGGAGAATAAATATATATTTCACCAAAAATTGTTTAATGGATACTGTACTTTCTGTCAGTAAATTGAAAAAGTGAAAAAGTGTGGGTAGTAGGATGCACTAGACTAATAAAAACCTCAAAATACTGGTAAATGTGATCAGATTTAAAGGTACACTGCATTACATGTTGGATTATACTGTTGCCAGCAATACACAACATGCTCCTAATGACCAGCTAGACACAGAAGAGGCTATTTTTACAGAGGGATTTGGATGAAGACCTAATAATCTTTTTAAATCCCATATTTGTCTGCCTTTAGACAACGACTTAGCTCCTGTTCCCTTTTTGAGGTATTTTTTAAACAATAAACAAAGGTTTAAGCCTCTCTTTAAGGAGACATATCATGCTAAATCAACTTTTAACCACGTTCTAATGTTGTTCGCCAGCCAAAAAGAGACCTGCAGCAGTATTTCACTTCATTCACGCAGTTTACAATTAATTCTGCTTGCGTTGGCTCTCTCATGTTGACTTCTGCCGCGCTTGGTTTTCTACTTCCTGGAACAGCTACGTCATTGTGCAAACCCTCAAACTGTCCTCCACAATTTTAAAGCCAATAATCCAGTATTGGATTAGTTCTGACCGTTCTGTCTAATAGTATGGACATAGCAACTCCATCGTGCTGCTCACATGTTTAAATCAAAGCTAATTGTTTATTTTCACCACGCGATTCCCACTCTTGGCTGTAGGGGGCGATCCAGGTCAAATCCTCATCAGCCCAAGTCATAGAGTGTAAAAGAAAGATGGAGGGAGCCTGCGACGAAGGTATGTGCGAGTTACGATCTGTTTTAATGTTGAAAATATTAAAAGATAAAGAACAGGACGGTGTAGCGCGTGGTAAGGCAGGCACTTGAGGGTCATAGTAAAGGGGCTATACCTGATTTTTTTTGTTTTCCTAGAAGGGGAATGAAATTTGTTTTTCCTCTAGCATATTGCAAACTCAAAAAAATGTGGAAATAATTCTGTGCATCTAAATATAAAGTATTTATTGTCAGTTTCATGGTTTGAAGGCTAGTTTTCTCGTATTTCTGTGACTATGACCCAAAAAAGTGACCCTGCCAGCTGCAAAATGTGCTTATAAACTCATCTCTAAGAAGAAACAGAATTTTAGAAATGTGTGAGGAAAGTTAGGAATGTGTTTGGACCAAAACTATCAATTTATTTTACTTGGTCCCCATTATTTGTAATTTTAAAAATTATGAAAAATCAGGTATAGTGTCTTTAACAAGACTATTTCCAATAATGAGTTAAAGAAGGGCCAAAAAGTTTACGTGGAAAGTCAATAGGAGCTTCCGGGTTATTCACTATTCACTATTCACAGAGAACTTGCCAATTGCCATCCATTATTATATACACTCTATGGCCCAAGGACTTATGGACATTGTGTCATCTTCACAGAGGCATTATTTGAATTATTGAATAGCTTTACGCCAGCTAACATTTGAAGAGAATTGTAGAGGATAAGCGGCACTAAATCCACTTACAAACAAACAATGTGCAATTGACTCATGCATAACGTTGGAGTAGAGGTAAGATTTTAATGCCCGACCCGGGCCCGACCTGAAATTCGGGCCGGGTCGGGCCGAGATGTCATGCATCACGTTCGAGTTTGGGCCTTTTTTTTTTTGTTAAAAAAAAAAAAAATTTAAAATTATTATTATTATTTTTTTATTGGAATATATGTTAGGTTTTGCTTAGTTTATTAGTTATAAAATGTGTGGTTATACTTGTGTTCAGCTGTGCTCTGTGTGCGCTCACTCTGGTGCGCACCAGAGTGAGCGCACACACAGAGCACACACAGAGCACAGCTGTGTGTGTGTGACACTGTGTGTTTGTGATGACACGGTGAAGAGGAGACACAGTAAGTCGATGCGCTGTAATATACAGTAAGTGTCTGCTAATAATAATAAAGCCCACTCTTCAGTAAAACTTTCACTGCCGCCACCAGACTTTTCAAATGTGAAGTTCAGGGATTAATCCTGGAGATGATGAGACCGAAGCAGGAATGGGACATAGCTGCTGTTTGTGGAAACAGAAAGTGTGTGCGATCTAGAGAGGAGTGGAGCATGTGCACATGAACACGTACGGGCTCGTCCTGCTTCATCTCCCTCATCGTCGTTATGGACACTTGACTTGGATATGTGTTCAGAGACAACTGAAATGGAGCTGCAAACAGTCAAAGAAAACTGGAGCGACGAGACAGAGCCGCACCAGCAAGTCCGAGGTCAAAGTTCACATGAATGTATACAGCATGGCGCTGCTGCGTGCTCGTGCACTGCTGCGTGCACGTGCGCTGCTGCGTGCACGTGCGCTGCTGCGTGCACGTGCGCTGCTGCGTGCACGTGCGCTGCTGCGTGCACGTGCGTCGGGTTTATTTTTCGGGCTTGGGCCTATTATTAAAGTTAATTGCTCGGGCTCGGGTGGGCTCAGGCCCGCGGGCCCGGTTCGGGTCGGGCTTGATTTTTTGGGCCCGATCTTAGCTCTAAGATCGGGCCCAAAAGATCCGGCTCTGGAGTCCAGCTACCGTTAGCTCAACAAGCGCTTTCATTTTCATTGCCGACGCGACTCATTAGCATAGCCTACTTAGCCTTGTAGTGTTGTGGATGTAATTCTATACATACTTTATGTATTGAGTTGATTGTAGTTTACATATGTTGTAGAGATGTTGGTATAACTATAAACACAAAATATTGACATACTTCTACGGTAAACTAATCAAATAATGCTATAAGTACCAATTCTCTGACAAAAATGCACCAAACACGTACACCCCCCGCCTCGAAGTATCTCCTCTGTGTCTCCAGGTCGAGCCAAGAGCCACACGGCCGGGCCTGAGTCGGTGACACTCATAATAAACGAGCTGATATTTAATCATTAGCAGAGGAATGCACAGCGGACGTTGCTAATCTGCTCCCCTGACTGCTGAGGACTTCCCCCGCACTCAGCCTGGACGAACCGCCCGTGTCGAGGGCTCCAGTGGCTGGCCCCAGAGAGCTAAGGTTCCAAGGCAAGAGGCCTCGGCATGCCACCGCAATTAATGTATTGTCTTACTTAATAAGATGGAAGTGCAGAGGTGATTGGGGCAGACTGTGGTGCTCTCCTTGGGGTTGGTGGCCGGGATACTTTCCCCGAGTGCTGAGAGCTCGCTTACACCTTCTGGTAAGCTTTAGTGAAAATGAAATGTTACTGTATTATTCTGTGTCACAGGAATCTTGGGCTTTCAGTCAGGGCATAGACTCTTGCTAAACTCTGTAAAGTGGAGATGCAAACTTCATTACTAAAATACTAATTGTTTCACCTCTAATACATATGTCTGTATTGGTGATGGAAATAACACAATCACAACAAGGTAGTACTTAAACACGTTTTGAACTTTTCTATACATGATTTAACTAGTGGTTTGTTGAGAGCTCAAGTAAACAGAACATGTGTAATATTTATCTATGAGGATGTGTATTGTCCAATAACAGAAGTTAATATCTCATTTTCAAACTAATGAGACGTGTTGGTGTGAGCCCACTCGTTCATTATTGTGCTATGTAGTGTATGAAAGAAAGAGTCCTAAAAGCTAATCAGAAGTGTGCTGACTGTGCGACAATATGAATGAATTAAACCTCCAAAGGCAAAGTGTGCCAGCCTAAATAATAAACTCCACTGCTTCACTGGCAGTTGAAAAAATCCACCATCAGGGACACCTCACATCCAGGACACTCCCTCTTTCAATGACAGGTCCATTAAGACCAGGTAAAATAGATTTAAGAACAGTTTTTATCCAAGTGCTGTCAAGTGTAACCGACCACAGGCCTAATGTAACTGATGAGTGTGACATTTTAAAGAAGTAATTGCCTTTTAACATTTATTGAAATTTTGTTGTTTTGGAATACACCAACTGGACATAAAATTTTGTTGTACTTGTTGCAACGACTATAAAGATTATTCATATTATTCATTTGTATTTGTATTTATTTAGATCTCCATTAGCTGTAACAAGTACAGCTACTCTTCCTGGAGTCAATCCACATGTTGCTCATAGAACAATATTTACACCAAATAAGCAAAATTTCCCATCCCCCCACCCCCCCACACATACACACTCTCACACACACACACACACACACACACACACACACACACACACACACATACCAAATGTACATAGGACATAGTTCCCGGTAGGTACAAATAGATCTTATGTTAACACAACAATACATGTAATTCATAGGCTGTTTACGGATGGTCCACTATGGAGATAAAAATTCATTCAGAAGATGCCTTTTCAAAAGGACTTTAAATTGGCGTTTACTGTTTGCATTCATAATGTCACTTGGCAGGTGTTCCAACCAGACATCGCTCTATACATTACAGTACTTTTTCCATTGTTTGTTTTCACTTTTGGAAGTTTAAATCTGCCCTGTGTGGCATGTCTTGTTTCATAATTGTGTTCATCAGAACTGAAATATATTTTTTGGTAGAGCCAAGATTGGGCAATTTAGTTGTGATGATGTTTCT
>OMNZ01095705.1:26984-42130 GCA_900303255.1 Lesueurigobius sanzi
CTTAGGATGGACAACTCCTGTACGACTGAGAACCTACACAATCAGACTAACAAACACACTCTCATTCTTGCTCCACTGCGTGCACAGATCAGAGGCATGGAGGGTGGTGTGCCTTGCCCAAGGACATGAAACAATGCTGCACTTGCCAGAGCAGGGATTAAATCTACTGATCAGTGGTTGAACGTTCTGTCACAGAGACAGTTCCACCACAAACAGTTTCTGCTTTCACGAACATGGTGCTTTGACATGTGACAGTGTGTTTTCATGTTTTCTGGTCATTGCCAATTTTGATGGGATAATTATGCCTTTGGTCAGTATTAATCATAGTTTTACACTGGTGAAGGGGAAGAAATGCTGAAAGCCAAAACTATGTCAGTTTGCTTTTTATCATAAGGAAAAGCTCTGGTTCCTTATGATAAAAAGGTTAAACTAGGCCAACCTAGTTTAACCTTACACTTCCCAGAGAGTTTGGTGTCCTGGACTGTGTTTCTCTCAATATATGTGTATAAATTCCTTTATTTGGCATGCAATGATGAACAGTGGAAGAAACCCTCTGCAGACACAAACTAGTGGCTTAATAGTTGACCAATGACCTTGTAGTTTGTTTCTGGCAGCATTTAAGAGGGTGAGAGTTCACCAAAGCCAAACAAGAATGGCAGCACATACTGTAACTATCATGCATGAAACAAACACATGAAACAAGAAATTTCTGCCTTTTGCCCTTGTGCTATTTTTCATCAACACATGTAGGGCATCTGGGTATCGTTCATTTTTTTTTCGATACTAGTACTTTGACGATACTTGTTTTACAATACCGGTACCTGAACGATACTTTTTTTTGATACCTATTAGGGCTGGGCCATATCGTATCATATCGTATATATCCATATACCGGTATAGGTTTTGGATATAGTCATCAGCCTCGGCAGCGTGCTTCAAACGTAAAATGAATTGTAGGATGTATGTTTCCAGGACTCCCTTGATAAAGAGGTTCTTAATCTCAATGGGACTTTCCTGATTAAATACATTTAGAAAATAAATAGGTGTAAAGCTGGGATTTTGAAATATTTATCCGTTGTCAATTATATCATCAAATATATCGGTATCGTGATATTTTGTTTTCATATCGTGATATGAATTTTAGGTCATATCGCCCTGCCCTAATACCTATAGTAAGTTATTTGTCATCTACACAAAAAAAATACATAAATTATTTGAGCTGTTATGACCAGCAAGTTTTAGTCACTCATTTGACCTAATTCTAACCACTTGTTATAAGGTGTTTTTGACTTGTTTCAGTAGATTTACACTTCATTTTTTATTTGAATTAATTTGCCAATTGGGTAAGAAATTGGTCTTTCCTTTTGGCAGTTTTATTTTTTCCAAGTGAGATTACCTTAGAATCAGTAAAAATGATCATGAACTAAGCCCAATAACGCCTAGTCACTTTCTTTAGTGCAGTCTCAAGACCCACCAGGCATAAAAACTTGCTTTCTAAAGAAAAATATATTTTCGGTACCAATTTATTTTTTGATACCTGTAGTACCTATTTTTCGATAACTTACTGGTATCATTTAACGGTACCCAGCTCTAAACACAAGCCAATAGTATGTGTGATAAAATGCACGTTAATCAATTAAACAGAAACAAACCCAGGCAACATTTAAAGGTCAATGATTAACAGATCCCCGCAGGTGCACACTGTCGTTGTGTCCTTGGGCAAGACACTTCACCCACCTTGCCTCCAGTGTCTGCGTACATTGGTGTATGAATGAGAGTGTGAATGGGTGAGTGGTTCCTTGATGTAAACAGCCAGATTAAGTGCAACAATGGATTTTGATTTGCCAAAAACAAGTCATGTGACTTTACTGGCCATAGCTATTTAGGCCTAAAGCATGCATTTCAATAGGCTAGCACTATTAAGCCATAGTTAACCCCAATTGTACAGTATTTTACAATGTTTTATGTATTTGGAGTACAAGTAAAGGGGAAAAGAGCTGGCATTAAACGAGGCGCCACATCATTCAACTCTCGCTTACGGCTACAGCTTTCATTTTCGCACTAGACTACTATAAAGCTCTATCAGAAATGATCCCACTGAATCAAACCAATAGAAAGGTGGTCCGCTGTGTTCCAAATCCGCCACATGTGACTTGCCTTACCATAAATCATTGCCAGCCCGGTCTCGTGCAGAAACCTGACCCGTCTGTGTTTGAACAGCCATATGGTGAGGATGGTCAGAGTCAGCAGCAAAATGAACGTGAGCAAATTCACGCTGTCCTGGCGGTGACTTTCCTCTGCCTCCTTCTCCGTGGCAAGTTCCTCCATGGCATCGCTGGCTCTCACTCCCGACGACGACGACGACGACAGCAGCAGCAGCAGCCCAGAAACGAGCACCAAGGCGGCGGAGGAGGAGGAGGGGGCGACCAAGGGCATCCTCCTCCATCTCCATACCCCCAGCAGCCGCGCGCCGTCACCGCTCCTGTATCTCCCCATCGCCTCCTATAGCGCACGACGCACGAATACTGATGCTATCCCAGGGAAGGAAGGAAAGAAGAAGAAGGCACTCGCGTTTTTACCACCGATTTGCCATGTCACCGCCGCCGCTGCTGGAGGCTACGCACAGCTATGCCGACCGGTGAAACGAGTCCATGTTTTTAAACCGTGATCGGCTCAACCTTTTAAAGACACACTGCAAGAAAGGCGCAAAGGAAACAGGGGAAGGGAAAAGTGGAGAGATTGCACTGCGAGCGTGGTTCTCTCTCTCTCTCTCTCTCGTGTGGTTGGATCAAGTTGCATCGTGCGTAGCCTGCCCCGTACCCCCCCTTCCTTTCTATATCGCCCCACTGACTCACTGTCCTCCCCGCTACTGTCGGTGATGATCTTGCAGTTCAAGCATGGGGAGTCTTACAAAACAGGAAAGCCACGAATCCACTAAAGAGAATGAAACGTCAGCATTTAGAAAAGAGGAAAAAAAAAAAAAGTTGAAACAGGCATCCGCTGTGGAGGAGTATTGAGGGGCGTTAGACATTAGGCTTTTTAGGTATGTCTGGCTGTGTTATTTTAATTTAAAGGTTTTTCTTTTTATTACAAATTAATACAATGGGAGCAAGTGAATTAAATTGATATTTTTGAGGTCCAAATGCATTCCTAACTTTCCTCACACATGTCTAACATCCCATTTCTTCATAGAGATGAGTTTATGAGCATATTTCACAACTTGCAGGGTCACTTTTTAGTGTCAGTCACAGAGGTGCTAGAAAGGAAGCCAGTAAACTTGCTGAAATGCTTTATATTTAGATGCACAGTAATATTTCCATAAATGTCTGAGCTTAGGAAGACAAAACAAATTCCATTCCATACTAGGAAAAAATCAGGTATAGTGCCTTTAACATTTTGGCTTTCAATTGCATCAAAGTTACAAAGAGGAACCCATGAATTTAAGCCAAGATCTGTTAAGCCAAAGTTTTATTGCAAACCATTACGAAAAGCAAACACATTTGTATAATTCAAAGTGCTTCACAATTCTACAAGGGAAGCCAAATCTTTGCATATAACAGGTAATCATTGGGCCTGATTACTTTCAGATAAAGTATACTTTCATCACAGAGCTAGAGAACTGTTGTGAGCCTGGATTTGAACATTGTCAGAGTTGAGGCCATGTCTCACGTCTTCTAGAAGAATGCTCCAGGTTTTAGCTGCCGAAAACTGAAACGCAGCCTCACCATGTTTAGTCCTGACTCTGTGCACCAGCAGGAGACTACTCCCTGAGGTCCTTACAGCCTGAGATGGTCCACTTTCCTTAGGCTTAGTTGTATGCTGGATAATTTGGCTTCAATTAGCAATTTTAAACATTTAATATAAAACAATACTTGTCATGGTCTAACAACCAAAAAACAATGCAGAAAAATGAAAGCATGTGTAAGATCATATCAACAATGCAACAATGTTCAATACAGGATTACTTATATGACTTTCTATAGGCCAGAGATTGCCCTATAAAAAATTATGTAAAGGACATAATTTGGAACATAATGAGCCCAGACAACCATAATAATAGAATTTTTATATGCTACGTGGACATGTTAGTGCACTTTGAGATGGATCAATAACAGCAGCGGCATGAGAGTTTTAGTGATGGTTAATCTTTCTATAAGATGATTCATACTTCAAAATTTTCATAATAAATAATATCAAAATGGAGGTTTCAACACCTCACCCTCTCCAACGGCACAATTAGGGCCTAAATTTGGGCATTATTGTGGTGCAATGCAATGCAGTAGGGCACAAGCGGCTGACCAGTCCAAACAGGTTATTCAGGCTAATCTTTGCACATTGCTCTAAATAGTTACAGATGTTTCTCTAATTTCCTGGAAGGTTTCCTTTGTTTTATCAGGCCAATGTTGTGGTTATTGATTTTGGCCACAAACCAATAATGTGTGAGAGAACAAACCAATAGTCAGATTTTTTTCAGAAAGTGGTTTTGTGTTTTAATGTACTGGCATGTGTTTACATGCTACGTAAATGTTCATTTAGGCTATCTTTGAGTCATGTTTATTTGATAATAGCCGATTTCTGAAATACAATCAAATGTGTTCAGTTTTTGAAAGTGGCTTCTTTGATTTAAGAGGAAACTAAAAGAAACTGTGAAACAGACCTGTTTCCTGGTGTTTTGTGGTTTGTGCATGTCCTGTGTAGACCTCACCGCACATAGAATTGAGTAAACACTTGTACTCAGTACTCTATACTGATTAAGGCAGGCAAGTATCCAATACACTCATAGTCAGTCCATTATCAGACATGACTTCTTTGTGGGAGTAGTTATTTTGTGATTAAGGTATTACCCACAGATGATACCCAGAGGACTGAACTTGGTCATCGGCAAGCTCTTATTCAAATATAAGACTACTCCTGGATTAACTTTTGACTATAAATGGCTTATAAAAGCCTAAAATCAATGTATAATATGTTTTCCTCATAATTTTGAATGGGCTATGTAAATGAAGTTAACTTGTTGAATGTGTTAGCTGGATTCACCTTTCCGAACATCTTTTGCCTTTTGCAAGTTGTCATATAGTCAAACAGCATTTCATCACAATTTGACATCAGGTCCTCTCAAACCAAATGATAACCACTCAAAGTCCAATGCATTCCAATGGCGGAGAGCAGCGCTTTCACCGACGCTTTATTTGTGACGTAATGTCGGAAAGGTTAATAAACAACTATATAATTAACATACAACGAAAAAACGGACGAACAGACAGACAAAATAACTAACTAATTTAGCTAATTAACAAGAGGCATGATTCTATTTATTCATTTAACTTAGTGACCTTCCAACGTAAATATGCATCTAAAACATAATGTAATTTAACATAAATATTTAGATTTGTAGAAGCTTGTTTTAGGTGCTACAAACTACGCCAACGCCTCGAGTGTACGCCTCTTGAGCATGAGCACGTGACTCTTTACAGCGCTCTGATTGACTGGAGTCAGGAGAGCCGCGGTGTTGATTGGTTGCGAAACGGGAAGCGCTTGGAAAAAAAAAAAAAAAAAAAAAATCTTGTCAACTCAAGTGCACGTAAGCTGCAGCCTGGCTCACATTTTTCCTGTTTCTCTACCTTGCGACACTTTTATACAGGCGGTTTGACCGGGGAGCGGAACCAGAAGTCAAAATGGGGTGCTTCTTTTCGAAAAAATCCAAGAGAAAATCCGAAGGAAAGGAGGAAGGTACGCCGACGACCACGACTGTCGAAACCACCGCAACAAGCAACTCTGTTCCCCTTGGCAACAACACCGACGAGCCCCCGAAGCAGTACAGCTGGGACAAGCGCGAGAAGGTACCACCACAAGAATAATATCGACAAGAATATGGGATGGAATATGTAAAATACACATTTAACCTAATGAAGCGTGGGTAAAGTTATCCCGTGAACCGATCAAAAGTAAACGACAAACATTAAACCTTCACATTAGGAGTGGACGATATGGCAAAAATCATAATATCACGATTTCCTATGGCTTAGCTAGTTCATGATAAAGATTTTTGTCACGACTCGTGTGCATTTAGGATCTGTATATTGCCTTTTAGGTTTAGGGGCAACTGAATCCCTCTGCTTCTGAAATTGACACTTCACTATGTTGTTTATTACTGTGGTTTAAGCAATCATAGTGAAGTGTCAATTTAAGAAGAAGCAGAGGGATTTAGTCACTCACTCAGAGCTTGACCAGACCGACCAGAAAAAGTAATGAGTGGGGAAATGTGTCTGAAAAAAGTATTTGAGCATAGACCCGCTTTGTAACTTAAAAAACACTGAATCAAAAAAGCAGGATCAGATCACGATTCATTTTTTATCATCATATCGCCCAGCCTTTCTTCATATTGCAATATTTGACAACTGTAGGCCTATTGTTATTGCGATAATGATACTATTGCATTTCAAGATGGTACGTTCCATTACATTGAAAAAGGAAATTGTTAAAAAACAATAAAGTGGGACCAAAACCCGTGGAAAGTTAATCTCATTTAGAAATATTATGACTTAAAATGAACCTTTGCACATTTCTTAGCTACCATGTGTTTTGGTTTGGGCAGTGTTGGCAATATATGTGTGAATCTCAGTCAGATGTAAGTAATTATGTATTGCAGTAGACATTCTACTGTCATATTGCGTTACCTCACATTGCAACAAACTACTGCATCTAGCTATGTTGGTCACATCAAGTCTTGTGACCTGATAACTTCCACCTTTCTCAGTGCCACTGTCATAAATCAAGCTTACGTGAACATCGGATATCCCTTGTCTAAGTTTGTCACACTATGTTTAGTTGGCACTAACAGCACTGCTCTGTTAAGACTTAAGGCTCTCCATGTTTCCAAGTTTAGCCTATTATCGGATTATTACACAGCACCACGGAGCACAGGGCTTGCACTATCTAAAGATAGGTTATGCACGGGTCTTAACTTCCGTTCTGGTGAACCAAATAATCCACAGACATTTGGTTACAATGTGTAAATTTACTTAATTAACAGTTTGTTTACATACTGTGGGCAAATGTTATGGGAGTCACTTCCCAGTTGGCCCAAAGCATAACATATTGTTTTCCATTGCTCAGGTTGACCCTAAGGACTACATGCTCACGGGGCTTAAGGATGTCACCGTGGGGAGGTTGCCTGGCACACTTAAAGGCCAACAATTTGTCATCCAAGAGTGTGAAAACTGCAACATCTTTGTGTTCGACCACTCTGCCACCATTACCATTGATGACTGTGTGAACTGCCGCATTTTCCTTGGACCTGTCAAAGGCAGTGTGTTTTTTAGAGACTGTAAGGACATTAAGTGTGTGGTCGCTTGTCAGCAGTTTCGCACGAGGGACTGTAAAAAGATGGACGTGTTTCTGTGCTGTGCCACTCAGCCCATCATCGAGTCCTCAACGGGAATGAAGTTCAGCTGCTTCCAGTACTACTACCCAGAGTTAGCCTATCACTTCCAAGATGCGGGGCTCAGTATTTTTAACAACAATTGGAGCAACATTCATGACTTTACACCAGTGTCAGGGGAGAACAACTGGAGCCTGTTGCCAGAGACGGCAGCGGTTTTGGAATATGTTCCTTTACCAGATTCAGAGTCTGAGTTCAAGTCGGTCCGGATCTTCACTGAACCAGGACGGAGCGTTGTGCCCCTGACTAAAGGAGGCAGGAGAAAAGACAGCGACGAGTCCTGTCTATTTGTGTTCTTCGCTGGAGAGTACTCGACTCCAAATGCTCGCAAACTCATGGATGAGGTAATATTTGTTCATTGGAAAATGCTTCACGGGCACATGACATATGTAATCCTTTTAATGTAATTACAACTTAGTTTGATGGTTAATATCTGTGGAAAGTATCTTAGATTTACTTCAGTGTATATGTAAAGTTTGAAAGTGACATAGATAGATGTGAACTTCCACAGGATTCTGAGTCATTCATTTCACATTGGTATAATGTGTCACTGTCACTTCCTGTGGCCATGCCCAATAAGGAAGTGAAAAAATAAACATAAACATTTTTAAACCAGGGGAAACTTGGTTGTTAAGTAGCTTAACTATCTTTTGATGTTTTTTTTTTCTCTGTGTCATATGCACTTTAATGAGAAAGTGAGATTTTCTGAAGACTATTCCAAGGGACAAGAAGTTAACACTAACTGAAACTTGTGGTATTTCCCTGAAATACCTGAGCAACAGGAAGTTTTATATATATATACTACATCACTACTGTTTAATAGGTCACATATTTTCAGAGTTTCCTGAATGTCAATTTTTGTTACTCTTTAATCTTGTCTGTTCTCTCTTGTTTCTTGTAGTTACAGGCAATAGCTTCTCACTTTAGATTACAGCCCGCACTCACGTGTAGTTACACATTAGTTATGATGTACAGGCACATTAATGGGGTCACCTTTATTACACCTCGTTTTGTTACACCTTGTACATCCTTGTTACACTTTTATCTCACCTTGTACTTTCACGTGTAATTACTGTCTTGTTACCTGTACCTACGCATGGAACTGCGGCCTGTAATCTAAAGTGTTACCCAATTTTGCAATTCTAAAGAGTATTGTCAGTTCATTTACATTTCATATTATAATCACACACACAGCCATTATTAAGTTTAGACAGTGTTGCCAGTATTATTGTTGGAACTTAAAGCTGCATGAGTTTCGGTTCAAACGTTGCTGGAGTGTGTTGTTGCCAAATATGCATGACTCTATCAGTGAAGCATGAGCGGTGTTTAACTGTTGTAACATCTGCTTTTCTTTCGTTCAGGCCACGGCAAAAGGATTTGTGTTGACTCAAACTAAAGAGGTTTCAATGCGTCCTGAAGATGCAAAGAGGGTCTTCCAGAACAACGCAGAGGGGCTGGTGGAGTGGATCACCAAAGGTACCATCGGCTTTTATGTGCATTGTTTAGCTGTAATGACGTGGTTGAAATTTAGAAGGAACTACATTGACCATGATCCTTTACTCCATTTCAAGACAACCGACATATAGACATTACTGCATCTGAGCCTCCCCATACTAGTGTTGTAATTATTGTATGATGTTAAAGCTGCTCTAATCTACTTATTTTCTTGTAGAGTACTTTTATTTTGCCAACATGTTCTATTTTTTCTTGTGAAAGAAAAAGGGTGTTGCGTGAGCTGTTTAAATATAGTAGTTTGCATATAGCACATGCAGTATTTATCGGTTTCGTTCATCTTCCCACAACTCTCACAGTTTGAAAAGTGTAGCTTTAATAGCATAGTTACAAAACATGTATGTGACATATTAACCATCTTGCCCAAGGACACAAAAACGGTAGAGCTGCACGACTTTGACAAAAACCTAATTGCAATTTTTCAGACAGAAATTGCGATCGCTATTGTTATGGTATTTATGTTGTATATTTTTCATACAATTCAGTATTGTCTAAGCATGGGACTGAAGCGATGATGTCAATTTTGAAAAGAAAAAAAAAATGCTAAGATCAAGTAATCGTACCTTCTTTTCATCGCGGTTACTGTTATTGTCACTGTCCTAGTATTGTCAGCAAAATATACTTCTAAAACGGCTATTATACATTGTAGTAGTACTCATTTATTATATTTCAGCTTCATGAAACGCTGGAGATGCAAGGAAGAAAAAAAACCTCAGCCTTTGGGGGTTAGGTCATTGTAGTATTTAAAATTGCGATGTTGATTCGATGAATCTTGCCTAAACAACAGTGTACAGTTAAAGAACCAACGTTCTAGTTTAGGCGCATTACAATAACAATGTTATTGCTTAATTTTTGATGTAACTAGTTTAGATTAACTTAAGCCAGTGAGTAGTTTAAATTTTCTTTCTCTAAAAGATGTGTGAAATACACGTAAGTGGTGTTATTTGATCGAACACAGTTTAGAACTTTCTGGAAAAAACAACTGACAAACATAAACATGGTACAACTTGTCTAAAACACTTCTCTTTAGGTCCAGTGATTGCGATGGAGCTGAACGGAGAGGGAGTAGTTGAAGCCTGTAAGAGCATCGCCAATGAACTCTTCAGTGGCTCCAAGGTAAGAATCCAAATTATATCTATTAAAACACAGTTTCCCATTAATAACATGATGACACAGCATATCTAACAAAGTCTAATTACTCCTCAATAGTCATGAAACTAGCTGTGCTATAAATCTATTTCAAACATTATATAAAAAAGTACTGCGTTAAAAAGGAAGTGTGTATAGACACCAATTTACATTTTACTTCAAAAATATATTTAGTCATTAGTGGTGGATCGTCAATGGAGTCAATGTTTAAATGTTTAAAGAAATGGAACCTTCTACATTGGAAATTGAGTGGCGATTCTGGCTAATGAATAATAATTCAAACAGCGTTTCCCATTAATAACAGACTATGGCCATGAGACCATGGACTAATTTTGTCCACCATAGTCTAAAACAAGCTAAGCAAGAAATTTGGATAGTACATTACAATTTGTGTGCTTCTTGTCTGAACATAAACATATAACATTAACTATACTGTTAAAAATGTAATTGATAAGATGAAATATAATTTTTACTCAAATACCTTTTCTGATTTCTCTTTCTATTCCCTCATTTTTGTTTTTGTTTTCTAAGATTACCATATAATACTTCAATTTCAATTTCAAACTGTCTGAAAATGAATATTAGATTACATTATTTGAAGATCACCTATACCACCATAATCTCTTTCAAATTTGTGTGAAACACTGATTGAAATGTTTCTACTGATGGATCACTGTCTGTCGTGGTGTGGCTGTGTTTTGACATCACATACCGCGTTCATGTGAACTGTGGAACTCGTTTTCCCGAGATGGAATGCTGTTGTTCCCAGTTGGTTTGTGTTCATAGGCTTTCTATATCGGAAAGTGGGGATTTTTATTTCACCAGATAAAAACGGTCTAATAATTTGCGTTTAACAGAGAAAGCCATTTAAATTTGGTGTTAGCATGTCAAAAGCTAAACTTTGGTTTGTTTATTTTATAAAATATTATGTGCATTTTTTTTGCTAGCATGTCAAACATTTCTCTCGTATATATTACTTATACAAAGACCGCTCACAGTAAACTTGTGAAAGTGTTTTACGTAACTCAAAAGCTCATACAGTATTTAACGATAAATGAACAGATCCGCTGATTTACGCGTCAGGTGCAGATGTCAGGAAGTTTGATTTGACTTTAGTTGTTTTCTCCAGTTGTGCGAGCGTTCATGAGCATTTTCCAACTGGGGAATACGTTTTCCCCATTTCCCGAGGCTCACATGAAGCTCTTGTTCAACTTGAGCTTCAGACAGTGCAGCCAGTGTAGTACATCACATGAAAACTACCTGCACCGCCACAACAGACTTCTATGGAAAATACATTTAAATCTACTGCTATATTTTCCTCCAGCTCGTTCAATGCCACTAAAACATATTTTCTTCCCTGTAGTTTTTCGTGTCTGACAACAAAAACACGTCATCGCGGGATGTGGACCATTTCTTCAACTTCGCAGACATGCAGATGGGATTGTGAAGGACAGGTTTCGACACGAGCCAATCAAATTTCCAGATTTTTTCTTAAAAGTTTGTTCTGGCAATCACTGTGGTTACATGTGGAAGAGTGAAAAGGTTTACTAGGGCTACACAATGAGATCATACTTTACTATACCATTAGATACAGCCATTTGTTTCTGTGTCAAAATCAAAGCTTCAGGGCTAAATAGGGACCCGAACAAGACTAAATTAGACATTTTTGTTTTCTCAGTCTCTGTCAGATGGAAGACCTCAGTGACTTTTTTTGGCTTCTTGCCCTATAGATATTTTGTCAGCAAATAATGCGCTAATTTGATGATGTATTGTGCAGCCCTAGTTTTTCATTTTTAATTCATTTTTTTCCACAAATCAAACAAAAGTCGATTTGTTTTTTTACTTTGAAAGGACTCGAACCACTAAAACACCATTACACTTCTAGAATATATCTTTTACTTTACTGATGTGAGGCTGTAGTTGATATGTTTATGATTGGAATTACTGTATGGGCACATTAAAGATATGAATTGCCTTTTTGTTAGATTCTCACATACAAAAATGAGGCTTACCATCGACACCTTGCTTTAAACGCTGTAAATGGCCACATATTCACTAAGAGTGCTGTAATATTTATTTTATACGAATGTGTTTTTTGCTGTTTTAAAATGTTGCTGCTTTAACAATGTCTGAAGCTATGTGTAAATTTGGCACACGAAAGCCTGAGGGAAATGTTTTATTTTTGAAGACCTATTTTTATTTTATATTTTTTAGTCAAAGGCCTCGTCTTTACGTAAATGTAATTTGTAGGTGTTTAGTTTGAAATCTGTTTAGGCCAAATATTTTGCCGTTTGTATCTTGTTCTTTGCCGTTTGTTTAGAAAAAAAGATGAAATGTGCAAACTTTTCTATATTTGCTGGTTTATGTAACACATTTTTACATCAAAGTGAATGTTTTATATAGAACAAAAATAATGTTAGTTCCTGAAAATACTTTTTAGTAAAAAACATTTGTGTCATATGGCTTTGGTTGTGACTTTGTTCAAATATTTTAACGCCACACTGTTGCTACAAAATAAGATTAAACAGGTTCGTAGGCCAAGATTCTTCAGTCTTCATCTGTACTCTGGAGTTGAAGTGTCGGACGTTTCGATCTTAGTCCAAAGATCATCCTCAGCGAATAAAACAAATCTCTTATTCGCTGTACAGATGAAGACTGAAGAATCTTGGCCTACGATGGACAACTCCTGTACGACTGAGAACCTACAGATGGATTGCTGCCAACTTCGGGATAAAACAAGTTATATTTTTGATTATTATAGTCAAAGAAAAGCTTAAAAAACGTGTAACTGTAAAGAGTGAGAGTGTCAGTGTATTTAGTTCTCTTTTTTACTGATAGTTTTCTAACTAATCAACAAAACCATCGAGGCAGGGGGCACTCGTAGAATAAATGAAAGGCCCAAGGGGTAGGCAAGGCAAAAAAGGTTGGGAACCACTGCTCTAATGCTCAGAAAGACACTGATTATGCCATTTTCTGCTATGTCTAGACTAAAGGACCTACTGTATTTACGCCATATGTTTGGCTGACTGTAGTCAAAGCAACAACATCTCCAAATAGACAAGAAGTTGATGAGTAAGGTCTGAAGAGATCGAGCAAGCTTCTCAGTGAAGAAGCCTTGTTTTTCACCAATAAAACCACTGGTATCTATTTAAAGGCACTATACCCATTTTTTTTTTCCATTGTAAACTCAGACATTTGTGGAAATAATACTGTGCATCTCGATACAAAAATATGTATCAATTTCATGAGTTTGCAGGATACCTCTCTCGCATTTCAGTGGCACAAAAGGTGACCCCGCAAGTTGTAAAATGTGCTTATAAACTATGAAGCTATGGGATTTTAGAAATGTGTTAGGAGTGTGTTTGGACCACAAGTATCAATTTAATTTACTCTCTCCCCATCAATACTTCACGTATAGTGCCTTTAATGCTTGCATTTTATTATATTTACTATGTGAAATGATACACAGCACACCCTTTTATACTCTGCAGTATGTTTTGAACCAAGTATGAGGTTAGGGTGTGTATTTCTGTCTCACTTTGGTAAACCAGGGGGTGGCGTTAGAGTAAAAGTTAACCTACTTTTGGGATAGGCCAGTGAAGGCGGTGTTAACACACAAGTGTTGTTGCCCATTCTTTAAAATTAAGAATCAACTGTGCAATCATATGCGTGTTGCAATTTATCAGCAAAAAAAGACCTACAACTGCTTTGAATGTTTTGTTTTTGGAGCTAAAACAGTGGACAAATCAAACGCACCTCGGCGGGAGTGGTGCGGGCGGACTTTAGGACCCTGCGGGACGCGCCGTACAATAGAGCTGTTGTGTGCCGTGTAGTGGACACAGGCACCAGCAGCAGCAGCGACCCCGGAGAAGAAGAAGATCCCCACTGTGCAGACCTAAAAACAACACACACACACAAAGAAAAGACATTTGGACCGCTTGTACCCGTGTTATTGCCCGGTCTGTGCCTCGACATGAAGCGGACTCCGGTGTGACGGTAAGCTCCCGTGTGGACAATACGCTCGTGTGTTCCCTGTGCCAGGATTTGCCCAATGGTGTATGTAGGCCACGGTCTTTTCTACGACTCCTGCACTCTTTTGAACCACCGTGCTGCAATATACCCAACCACACGCGGTCATTTCGGCATCGCGGCTGTCCGAAACACTTACTATCTTTACGCAAATTGTCTCCCAGATGTAGAAAGTGCCATGTTTTTTGCCAAGCTGGCGCCCATGTTTGATTCCCACTAGTTACGGCGCTGTGTAACGTGGATTTGGCGCCAATGCTTGGCTATTTCGGGGCAGGGTTTCCAGTTGTAGTAGTGTTTTTGTGACGTAAAACTGCCTTACACTTGTAGGAAGAGAGAAACTTGGATGTATCGCGCGTACTAATGCCTGTGATACGACATTGTAGGACGCTTTATAGTCGTTTTTCCCTCCGTGCAACCACATTGTAATCACTACGTCACTTCCGCTCCCTTTGCAGCCGCCCAGCCCCCCACCGCTCCTCTGTTTGTTGTCTATGGTGGCGCAGGATCGTGGCAGTACTGTACTATGATCTGCAGATTATACCAAATTGGGATAAAGTTGACCTCGACTCACAATTGCAGTCATTCCGATGCCAGTGTAGGCGCTCAAGCTGCGTTGTTAATATCCCCCCAGGTCATGCTTTCTGCAAAATGCAACTTGCTTTACAGGAAACGGTACAGTACATACGAATGAACTCAGCCACCTTATCTCTATTGTCTTTTAATTGTAGTGTCTACTGGTAAAGCCCTGGTCAAAACACAAATTAATGTTAGAAAGCACAATATAATCCAGCTCTATTTTATCTATTATCAAATGCATGGTTTAGTTCAGGGGTCTGCAAAGGAGCCACTTCTGCCCATTTCAAACAAAATGAAAGCAATTTTATTCTCAAAACACAGAAAGAATGCACACTGTTGTTCACATGGTTTTCTTATAAATATTTAATTTAGGTACAAATTTAATGTGATTTTTTTTTTTCACTGCTTGTAATGTCCCGTTTAGAACTTAAGCAATTCA
>OMNZ01095705.1:42150-58227 GCA_900303255.1 Lesueurigobius sanzi
TTTTCTTATAAATAGTGTTTTTTTTTCACTGCTTGTAATGTCCCGTTTAGAACTTAAGCAATTCATTACTCAATATCGTAGGCTAAGATTCTTCAGTCTTCATCTGTTCTCTGTAGTAGAACGTTTCGATCTTTATCCAAAGATCTTCCTCAGCAAATAAGTAGACTTGACATGCTCATGGGTCTCTTAAGAGGAAACCAGTAGGAGGAGTTAACCTCTAAATCTCACCTCTTTTTGGTACTAAAGGTTGGTTGGCAAAACAACTTAACCTATTATTCACACATGATTAGTGCTCGTTACCTCTCTATTGTCTCACCCTGGGCTAAGTTTTAAGGCTGTTGACACTTCTCTATGGCCCTGCGCCATTGTCCAGCTAAATTAGCATGACAGAGATGGTTTCGGTCTACAGTTGTTCTTTGTAGACCGGAAGAATATTGTTAATCTAAATTAAACCAGAGGCCACCATTGGCCAAAGCAGAGGCTGTAAAGAGCCGCATGTGGCTCTTTAGATAGTCGTTGCCTTCCCCTGGTTTAGGTGAACTCAAATGGTCCCATAATGACCTGAGTCTGAAACAAACTGGCCATTGTCCTGATCCTCTGATCACGATTCAATGTTGCATTTTCTCCTTTCAGGCAAAACACTTCCTGTTGATTTATTCATTCTGCTTAAATTAAAACCCATGTACTCCTAATAAGGATACTCTTATCAGTGTATTTTTTCTAAATAAGAACCCATTGATGGTAGCACCTCTGACTGTATCATGGCAGCTGGGTTATTCTGGAAGTATCTGCAAGATCTAAATAGATAAGACTTTATTGATCTCACAATGGAGGAATTTACTTAGCTCCTAAGAACACAGTGGGTGCAAATAGTTCGAAAATGTGCCATCAACGAAGATGTCCTAGGTGATGAGTCAGACAAGGAGCGGTTCAGAAGCTCCTTATGATGAGACCATCAAGGACATTTACATCGCCTAGAGGTGAAGGAGCGTTGTGTTATGCATCTGTTATGTACAATGAATTTAAAAAAAATGTAGTAAATTGGAATTCGAAAAGGATAAAGTGTATAGCAAACAAAATATCAGTTGCCAGTGCAGATGAGTATATTATAAATGTTTATAGTCAGGTGGTTGTGATTGTAGGTATTTATAAACAGAGGTTATTGCACATAATCTAGGGATCGTTGGCACAGATGTGAGCAGCCTCACTTCTGTCAGTCTACCCCAGGGGAAACTGTGGCTACAATAGTAGCCCCTCCCTTTCATGTGTGAAGCGCTTTGGGTGTGACTATGTCATACGAAAAGCGCTATACAAATAACATTCCCTTTCCCTAATAACTATACATTAAAATTGTACTGACTGTCACAGTCACAGTGGTGGCTATGAAGGACCTGTGGTAAACTAATGATCACAGCGAAGGCCAAGGCTCAGCATCTGTTTTATTCACATTTTGAACCCATTCCTCAGACTCTTACCTGGCTTCCTTTGACTAGAGGCCATTTGTGTCACATGTGTCAGCTTAAATTTTGGCACGATTTCCTGTCTGACTCATGACTCCTGATCAGTTGATAACTGTATCAGACTAAAGGACACTTATTAACCTGTTCCAGCCAAGTGCACTGCTCTATGCACTTCATTTCTTATGTCCACACTCACATTGCAAATTTATCTTCTTTGATGGCACATTTCCTAACCATTTGCGCACCCCCTGAGTAACAAGTACATTTCTCCATTGTGAGATGGCAGCTGATGTTCATCTGTAAATCGACCCATTTACGCTGCTGTATTATGTTTTTATGCATATCCTTATAGTTTATTATTATTTCATGTTGAAAATTCCTAGTCTGTGAATCCTCTCATTGACGATGGCAATAAAGACTGTTCTGATTCTGACTGCCAGTAATGTTTGATCTAACTTTTGAATCTAATATCTATGTAATCCTGTATATTTCCCCTGGTACTATGGTATGGAGCAGGATATGTTTCATGTCTCCCCCCTGTGCCCTCCTTCCTCATGGGGAATGTGAGGCATGTCCTGTCTGTTGAAGCAGAGCACTGTACTCGCGGCTACAACCATAATAACTTTGACCCACTGGTTCAGTCGGACGAAGAGACAGACTGAAATATACTGTACTCTACAGCAATTTTTGGGAGATTTATCTAATCGCAACTATTGATGCAGTTATTGTTGCAATTGTGTCTTGAAACGATGGCTGCACGATATTGAAAAAACCTGCTATGTGTGATACAGGTGTACAATATCGTGGTGACAATACTATTGCAATATTTTACTAAACCATTTCAACACTGTTCCATTCAATTTAAACATAAGTCGTAGATTATTTGTTATTCAGCAAATTGTGTCAAAATATGACACTAAATCAGGAGCAAAACCAGGATTAAATGGAGCTAAATTAGTAAAATTACAACTAAAACGGAACTTTTGATCTTGATCATTTATGAGTTTCATGTCTATTGTTGTTGTAGGCTGACTTTGGGGGGAAAAAAGTATAGATATCGGTCAGATGGACTTATTCAAACCAAGATTTAGTTCACTTCACGTTTTCAGGAGCCTCAATGTTCAAGAGAAGACTGACACACTTTGGTTTATCTATTAAATATTATTCTCTTGTTGCAGGTTCTACACGAAGCTGATAAAAGAACTCCACTAGCATGCTCTTCTATTTGAAATTTATGGTGAGTGAGTGACTGCATAAAAATAAATGTCATGTTTAGTTTTTATTCTTCAGTAGCATCATTTCACTTTAGTTTGTATCTTAATAATTGACACTGTGCTGTGTTTGTGCAGGATGATACAGGATGAAACGCATCAGGTCCTCCAGCAGCAGTGACAGTTCTGACAATGAGAGTAAGCCATTGATGCTGGGCTAGTGGTAATTAAATACTGGTATGTTTGATATAAATTAATATTGATGTTTCGTCTTAGGTCCCTCCACCTCCTTCTGCTCCTCAAACAAATATGGCAGTAAACCGGGAACCCCCGCCTCCAGCCAGAAGAAACCAGCAGAAGTAAGGAAACGTTACAACACTTGATTGGTCTTGTAGAACTATTGTCAATGCTACAGTAGTTGCATTCCCACCGCAGGAACCTTTCGCAGTTTCAGTTTCTATACCAGCCCCTTTGACATTTTGTTTGTTTGTTGTTTACGTGCTTTTGGACGGGGCAGAACTGAGCGACTTTTATAGGACTGTTTCGGGTCCTGCTCTGGGGGAAGTACTTTCTGTTTCTAGTCAAACCCGTTTGGTGATGTAGTTATGTTAAGGATCTGTCACAATTGGCACATCGACCGCAGTGATTTCTTTCCGCCTTTGGTCTGGAAAAAAGTGAGCGTTGAGCGGCTGGTGTGTTTCATGCTGTGATGTAGGCTATATTCCTTCATCGTGCTCACCAGCTTGGACTTTATAGCTAAAGAATGGTCTTGGCGAAGGAGAGAGACATGGCATAGCCTATAGCTTTCATCCAAGAAGGACTTGGTCTTCTGTCCACGATGCTGTGACAGGCTTTGCTTCCGGTAAATGCATACAGTCCTACTATTTTTATACTTAATCCCAAATACTATATGTGCAGAGTTTTGGACAGTGGAGTAAGCTAAAGGCAAACAACTGTTTGAGAAGTGACAGCCAAGTTCAAATAAATGCGTGGCTGCCGCTGCACTTTTTTTTTCGGATTCATGTTCACCTGTTGAACAAACATAATGTTGTGCTGTGGCCTAATACAAAGCAAAAATGAATGGTCTAATTCATTTAGGGCTGGGCAATTAATCGAATTTTAATCGAATCTAGATATTTAAAAAGGTCGATTATAGCGTGGTGAGCTATAATCGTCAAGGCAACTAGCTCCATGCAGTTTAGAAGTGATGTAGCATTACAACAGGCCGTGCCCCGCAATCTGTATATCACCACTACTGTAGTTAAGGCCATATTTATTTGTTTTTATTTATTTTTTCTTATTTAGACAAAAATCAAATCGAAAATCTAAATCGTTCAATATGGGAAAAATAATCGAGATAATTTTTTTTTCATAATCGCCCAGCCCTAAATTAATTATTAATCTGCAGGTGCATAAGCAGCGTGCAAAATAAAGAAATATGCCTACAAAAAGTGCTATTGTAAAAGAATGTTGAATCCAGGGTGCAGCTGCCAGGGGCAGCGCCAAAGGGGAGAAAATAACAAAAATAATAAAATAATTTGTCTGTAATTTGTAGGAGGTTAAAACTGTCGGAAAATGGGGCATGCTCTAATATCTACAACAGGAACCGCACAAGTCTGATAGTGACCGCTCACCAGTATCTCACCATCTGCACGACTGAGCCGATGTATCGTTCACCATTCTCGCGGCCTGCTGCGGCTGAATTCAGTGGCAATCAACCACCACTGACTTTTGTGCATGCATGACATTCAGCTGCGACCGATCATCCACCTGCAATTCACACCTTTTCATGTGGTCAGCAGAAGGAGAGTGTCCGCACAACCTCCATATTTTGAGGCAGCAAACGCACAATCCCACCAGAAGTTAGACTCACTATCTTTCATATCGATGTGTGGAGCTCCTTTGTGCTTTTGCTTTGTGCATCATGAACAGAAGCGATAAAACTCTGTGAATCTTCCTTTTTCCGTAAACTCCCAAAGCTCTGTATTTCTTTCTCAATTATGAATTTTCTGTTGTGAAAAGTGTGATCTGGATGGCTCCCCGGACACATGCTCTAAAGTTTTAGCTGCACAGAGTAGAGGGGATGGGTTTCTCGTGACTGAGGAGAAGCTGGTGGAGACTCAGGGACTGGCCACAAGAGCGAAAACACATATTGTTGAGCTGTTGAGAGGCTCCTCAGCTCAGACATGTTGCAACCCTACTTTGGATGTACAATGCCCAAGCCCAATCTCTTAAACATGATTGATTGATTTTCTCTTTTTCTCTCTTTAGGTGTTCAGAAAAGACCTGATCAGTGCCATGAAGCTGCCGGACTCGCACCACGTTAACGCAGAGGAGTACTACCTTTTGGCCGACACGTGGAAGCAGGAATGGGAGAAGGGGGTTCAGGTTTTGGCCAGTCCAGACACCATCCCGCAGCCGTCACTCAGGTATGCACCGCCTTAAAAAAAAGAAACCGCATCCGACAACTTAATGAGAGGAACACTTGGTCGTTGTGATACAAAAAGTTTGGCATTTACGCAATAGACGTGTCGATCACAAGTAGCTCTAAACCAGGACTAAACTGTCAAAAAGCACAACACTGGAATAATTCTTAAGAAAAGGCCTAAATGGTGTAATATAGCTATTTAGGAGACGAACAAGCACAAATGTTTATCAGCCAGGCCTACACTCCCTGACAAGGGAAACTCCAGGGTCTTCATTCTATCTCTTTATAGCCAACATTAAAACTGAGCTCCACTCCCATAAAATAAATCCCTGGCAGTTGCAGTAAAGGTTTGAGGTAATGCTTCTGCAGGGCGTGGCGGTGTTATCTCGGTGCTAAGCAGGTTGTTGCTGATTTCCTCATTTTAAACTTGCCTTTGATCCGGGTATAATTTGCCAGTAGACACTGAGCATTGTCCAAAACCCTTGATAAAAGATGTATTGCTTACGTGTACATTTCTTTGTTATGGGGGATTCAAAAGTCTTCAAAGTTCTTAATTCAAAATAACCAAAATTAATAAAACTTTATTTTCAGTTTAGGTGTTCTTAATTTTGGAGCGTATTTAAAAAATTCTAAGCAAACAGACAGATCATATCCCAAAGGTCAATGCAATTAAAAGTGCATTGCTGGCAATAACTTAATGTGGTGCAAAAAAGTCTTTGGGATTCCTACAAATCATGGGGTTTCAACTGGTTCTGCCCCAGGAACCACCATTCAGACTAAGCAGTAGTCTGCAGCCCACTTTGTGTGCCTATTTTTGTGCATAAAAGGCTATATACTTTATTTTACAATGCTTTGTGTTCTCAAATGTTTAAAATAACAAAAGTAGAATTATTAAGGGATATATCAACTTCATATTCATTCATATTCAATATGCAGTGGCCCTTGTATATTTTTAGTAGTTAAACTGGATAGCAAGTCACGGACCACCAGCAGTACTGCCACGGACCCAGAGTTGCCAGATTCTTAAAATCAAATTATCGTATAGACAGCCCAAAATTATCGTTTTTGGGCTAAAATGATTGTACAAAGAGACAAAAACGCACGTACATATGTTTGCTATGTAACAATGAAGGCTATACATGTCAGAATTAGAGCCCCGCACTCACTACAAACATAATTTATGCCTGATACTGCTGTTAACCTTCCTCTTTCAGTCTCCTAACTGTGGTTCGGACTTAACTCACTTAAGTTATGGCGTGCTCTGTGGCTCATTCAGGAGTTTTCCCTGCACACACTCTCTCCAGCCTCACGGAGCTGAAATGATCGTACATTAGGGGATTTTTGGCATTATTGATCTTACATCGTACAGAGGTCTAAATTATCGTACAAATACGATAGTTATCATGCATCTGGCAACACTGCACGGACCCCTGGTTGAAAACCCCTGCTACATATAAACTGTGTTCAAACTTGTCTTTTAATAAACTTTCAACTTACTCGAGATTAGCAAAGCAGTTAAATTATTATTGTTGTGGCTCTTCTTGACCTATTGTCTTTTCTTATCAGCTTTGTTCATGCCACCACTTTCTCCTATAGTACTTTATGCATTTGTTGTCCATTTATTCATTGTTTGAACTGTAAAAAATCAGGCTCATTATCTGTTAGCTCATGTAGCTTTTATCTTTTCGCTTATTACAGAGTTATTGCAGACAAATCCAAAGAGATGCTGTACAGCCACACGAAGAAGTACATCCAGTGCTCGAACCCGGACCAGACTGAGCCGGGATACGTGAACATCCGGGAGCTGGCGGAGTCCATGTGTCGATATGACCTGGACGAAATGGACCTGCACTGGCTCCACAACCTCAACCGAGAGCTGGCGCACATGGGTGAGGGGCAGGAGGAGGAATGCTACAACAATGCCTTAAACTTGTCCAGCTCCTTATGCGGCCTGTTGATGTGTGTGAAATTACTACAGCACCCACTTCGCAGCTTTGTTGTGAAGGGAAGCAAAGGGAGGGAGGGGCTAATGAACAGTGTGCTTGTTGAACCCATAGACCAGGGGTTAGGGCTGCACGATTCTGAACTTAATTTCGATTTTTCAGGCAGAAATTGCGATTCAATTTTATTTATGTTGTATATTTTTCATGCAATTCAGTATCGTCTAGGCATGGGACATATGGAAATTTTTGTCTCACAAAATGCTATCTTTCACAGTAATTATGTGACTGTGGATTATCTACTTAAGCGATGATGCCAATTATGAAAAAAACAGCAAAGCAACTAAACATGCCCTCTTTTCATGGTGACCAACATTATTGTTTATTGTCCTAGTATTTGTCCTAGCAAAATATACTTCTGAAACTGCTATTATACATTGCAGTAGTACTCATATATTATATTTCAGCTTCATTAAACGCTGGAGACGCAAGGAAGAAAAACCCCTCAGCCTTTGGGGTTCGGTTATTGCAGTATTTAAAATTGCGATGATGATTCGATATCAATTAATCTTGCAGCCCTACCTGGGGTATCCAAACCTTTTTTCATCAAAAGCTGCATATTGAATTGTACATATATGGCATGGAGGGCCATAGATCAGTGGTCAATGCTGTCAAAGAGAGGTTTAAACCTTTCCTCACACCCATATTTAGTCTGGAACCTTAATGCACCTTCTGTCTCACAATAAAATGTTACTTTTTGAGGTTTTCATTCTGTAGAATTGTTAAATTTGCAGAAAAGTATAATCTCTGACAACGTTTGCCAAATAAACAAGAAGATTGTGGGCCACCAAAAACTGGGCTGAGGGCCGAATTTGGCCCCTGGGCCGGACTTTGACAAACACGTGGTCAAAGAATGACAAGCTTGTGTCCAATAATGACTTAAAGAGGGGCTAAAAAGTTAAAATGGAAAGTCCATTAGAGCAAGGAGCCTCCAGTGCCAACCCCAATTCCTTAGGGTAAGTAGGCTACAATTAGTCCATTATTAATAGTCTTAAATATGGTTAAACCAGGAATCATTTCTATGGGTGGTTTTAATACGCTGTTTTAGATCAATGCAGCAATTTCAAACCAACTGTGAGTGATCAAGGTGTGTCAGACAACGGAGAAGTGGAGCTCCACAGGAAGTGGCGTCACCTCCACTTTTATTTTCGCAACTTTTAGTTAAATTCATCTCAATAACACAACTTAAACTCCACTATCATTAAAGTTAGGATTAGGGTTAGGTTCAGGGTTAGTTTGGATTAGTTTAAGCTGGCTTTGTCCTGTGGAGGTGACATCATTTCCTGTGGAGCAGTGGAGCTCCACTAGTCACGTGCCCCTCCAGCATCTGTAAAAGTCATCTAGAATAAAACATTTGTTCTTAAAGTAGTTTTCTCTTTTGTGTCGCAGGTGAGGAGCCCATCGGTGAGCTGGCGATGGAGCGCACCCTGGAGGCTCTGGAGCGGCAGTGCCACGACAACATGAGGCACGCCATGGAGACGGTGGAGGGTCTGGGCATCGAGTACGACGAGGACGTGATCTGTGACGTGTGCCGCTCGCCTGACAGCGAAGAGGGCAACGACATGGTCTTCTGTGACAAGTGCAACATCTGTGTGCACCAGGTCAGTCATATTCTCTTAAATTACACCTTTCTATGACCAGTGTTATCTGTAGAAGGAAGATGGAATGAACCTAGATGTAACAACATGGCCTTTTAGAAGAACATTTTCTACAAGAAACAACATGAGCGCTAATTATCTGTCCACTATTGCAATGTTTTTTGCTTTTTTTTTAATGAGGAACCAAATAAAAATCAAAACATAAATGGCCAAAATGATTATTTATATCTAGAACCAATATTAACATGTGTTAGCACATCAGCCTCATATAACCATATGCCTTGTTCTTCAGGCCTGTTATGGGATTGTGAAAGTTCCAGTTGGGAACTGGCTTTGTCGGACCTGTGTCCTTGGCATCGACCCTCAGTGTCTGCTCTGTCCCAAGAAAGGAGGCGCCATGAAGGCCACACGAGCTGGGACCAAGTGGGGCCATGTCAGCTGTGCTCTCTGGATACCTGAGGTGAAGCATCTATTAACTGTTTGTATCATCACCATGTCTAAATACTGTGATTAAACTCTAAGCTAAATCACTAAACTAAACATTTGACCAAGTCTTTTTGAAACCTGTTGCAGGTGAGCATTGCTTGCCCTGAGAGGATGGAGCCCATTACTAAGGTGTCCCACATACCTCCCAGTCGCTGGTCCCTGATCTGCAGCCTTTGTAAAATAAAGACTGGAGCTTGTATACAAGTGAGGCTAATGTCATCTGTTTCATCAAAATCATTATTTTTTTTAAGAGAGCAGGTTACTTGTTCATTTGTGGTAAATTGACCTTTAGTTTTCTGTCTTTCTGTAATCAGTGCTCAGTGAAGAACTGCACAATCCCCTTTCATGTGACGTGCGCCTTTGAGCACAGCCTCGAGATGAAGACCATTTTGGACGAAGGAGACGAGGTCAAATTCAAGTCTTTCTGCCTCAAACACAGTAAGCCCAAGTCTGGAGAGCCAGGTCTGAGTCCAGTGCGGGCCAAACCCAGCGGAGAGTCTGTGAAGGGCGGGCAGCGCGCCGAGAGGCTGCAGGAGCTGGAGGAGGAGTTTTACACTATGATTCAACCAGACGAATTGGCCAAAAGCCTCAGCTTCTCCCAGCGCCTTGTGGACTTTATCTATCAATACTGGAAACTCAAGAGGAAAAACAACTTCAACAAAGCGCTGCTGCCTCCAAAAGAAGAGGAGGGGAACATGGTGCTGCAGCCGCAAGAGGACAGTATCCACACACGGATGAGGATGTTCATGCACCTGAGACAGGACCTGGAGAGGGTGTGTACCTGCACTGAACACACACTTTCAAATGTTTATGTAGCAAGTGCAGTACTTGTGAGGTAGTTTTTTTTCTAATGTATTTATATTTAAAGGGGCATTATGCAACTTCTTGAGAGAAAAATAAATTCCTGATATTTGTGCAAATATCAGGATTTTATTTTTCACTTAAAAAGTTGCATAGTGCCTCTTTAATCATAATATAATATTCTCAAAAATTCTTCAGCACATAGTTTTCAGTTCTTGCATTGTTTTGTTTTCTTTCTTAATAAAATGGATAAACATGTAATTTGTTGATTGTGGTTTGCAGGTGAGAAACTTGTGCTACATGGTGAGTCGTCGAGAGAAGCTGAAGCTGCTGCAGAGTAAGGCCCAGGAGCAGCTCTTTGGGCTTCATGTCAAACTCATAGACCACGAGTTCACTGCAGGTGAGAAAAAACTAATATATAAAGTCTGACTCTTGCAATTGCTCTTGTACACACTGTACCAGCCAAACATTCCAGCAGTGGTTTTAGTTTTTAGTGTTCGTCATGTGAAATTGAAGGAAAGACCAGCTATGCTATACTACTAGAGGGCTACTGAAAAATGGACAAGCTCTACAGAAGAAGAAACCTTTAAGGAGTTGTGCTTGGTCTAGGGCTGGGCAAAAATCTTACCACGATTTTCTTCTAGTTTAAATCACAATTCATGTGTATATTGTCTTTTAAAGGTCACTAAAGCCACCTGCTTCTTCTTGGATTTAGACCTGAGGTTGTCCGGGTTTCGTCTTGGATAAAGCCTGTTTTAGTCACTTCTTTGATATGTTTTAGACCTGGTTTAATCCTGGTCCAGTCCCTAGCTCTGTCTCTTTTTTTCTTTCTTTTTTTTCTTAACTATTATATTTTCCTTTCCTTGCAGGTCTCCCTGCTTCATTCCCAGTGGAGAACACGCTCTTTCGCCCCCCTCCCAGGATAATGCTGAAGCTCAAAATGCCCAAGTCCTCCAGTCAGAACGGAAACTCGGGTAGCAAGACGGGCAACGGTCCACTGTGCCCGGACAACAGTGTAAATGTGACGGAGCGGGCATCGGGAGCGGGGCTGGGACAGGGCAAGCCTCTGCTCCACGCCCGCAATCGCCAAGAGGAGCGCTCCAACGGTCGCCTGCCCTCGTCAGACAAAAAGGTCAAACCGTCTGGTAAACCTTTAGCATTACACGCCGCACTGCAAGGCCACTCGTCCAACGGAAAGCATAGCAAGGACGGTAAAGGGTGCAAGACGAAATCGAACGGGGTTTGGGAGAAGTACGTTGCGCAAAAGGACAGCTCTTGCCAAACAAAAGGGGACACGGATGCAACCAAAGCACTGGAGAAGGCGAGTTTCCGCAAGGTGGCGATAGAGCATTTCGGGAAGTCATTCAAGGAGGCTACGATTAGTTTAGTCCGGGCAACCGAGGACCTGAACACTGAAAAACTATCCAAAAAAGCATCTAGTAAAGACAGACTGTGCACCAAGGCTGTCACGGGACACGGCGTCAAAAGCACGCGGGACAGCGATGGCTACTGTCCCGACTTGGAGCTCAGTGATTCAGAGACAGAGGCGAAAGTACGACACAAGCAGCAGCAGCAGCAGCAGCAGCAAATGAGGACACTGTCGCCGGCCAGTCCCAAAGTGGACTCTAAGAAGGGTATAAGCAGGGGGAAGCAGGCTCTGGGCTCCAGGCAGCACACAAGGAGGTGACAACTGCTGGGCTAGTCCCGGGTTAGTCTTCCGAAAGGGTCCTGCAAATGCACATGTGGCCACCAGAGGGCAACACACTCCCATAAAACACATCTTGGACTTTAGCTGTGCTGTTAAGTAGGGATGCACGATGATAACCCATACTTTATATGTGCCGATAACCGATGATGTCAACCGATATGCCTTTGCCTCATTGACTATAGTTTTAAATACTTTTCCCTGCTATGATTTGGACCAATACAAATGAAAATAGTCATTTTGTAGAGCAAAAAGTTTATATTTCTGCTTCAAAGGCTGACAACAGCAACTCATTTTGAGTTGTTTTTTGTATAAACGGTCTTTGCAATGTTTTAAAAACACAAAATATATAAATGAGGCCAATATAAGCCCATGACATTGAATTTATAACATTAGCAACAACACCACAAGTGGAGTCACATGACTTAATCAAAAATGAATGTGTGGCTGTGTGTGGCAAGCATTTCGTACAGCGTGATAGCGCGGCTCAACGTGCTGCATGAGCAAGCAGAACCCAATGTCTTCGACTACTGAAAGCGGCTGGTCACCCGTCGTGATAAACTGGATGATTAAGTCGTCAATTGTTTTAGCCCTGGAGTCTTTTCTGTCAAACTGTTGCTTCTTGTCAAACGCTTCCTGAATAGTCATCAGCCCCGTGGCTTTACATTTGCCGGGGGCGCAACTATTATGCCTCGGTTTTGCGTTCACAATGGTGCATTTTAAGGTGACTTATCAGATTTGTTGTGTTGAAGCTCGGCGTCTTTATTATTATCGGCTTATTTTACAGGTTTATTCTTATCGGACTTGACAGCAGGACGATTGCTGATAATTATCCGGCACAGATATTATCGTGCATCCCTAATATAAAGTGTAAATGGTCTGTCAACTCTGCCTTCCTCTTTAAAAAAAAAAGTTATATTCGGACTATTTGAGGTTTTAGCTGTCACCACAAGGAGACGACTTTCCTAAAACCCCAGACATCAATCGGTCAGCAGCGACATTACAATTGTACCACTTTTACAAACTACAGTTCTCAGTCATTGAATTTGCCTTACAAGACACTGCTGTACATAGTCATCAATCTATCGAGTATTTTTTACAAGATATCTGCCTAAAATGTTTTGTACGCATTTTTATACAGATGTTAACGATGTTCCGCATGTGCTGGTTTCGAACCCAATGCCTTTTATGTTCCACATTTCACACCGTTGTTGCATTCAGCGTTGAGGGCCAAGTAAATGCTTTGACAATTATTTTTTTTGTGGTTGGAAGAACTAAAAGAATGTCACTTACGGAAAACAGGAAGTGATTTTAGACCTGGCGTTGTAATCGTGTAATCCTAAGCATTTCAAGTGAAAAAAGGAAGAAAAAATGAGTTTAACAGTAAAGGTTCAGAAGCCAAAAAGAACAAGTCATTACAGTATTTTGAACTTTAAAGCACACTTCAGTTGCACTTGTTTTCAGACTCATCACACCAACGACCACCTGATAATTTCTTGACTTTCAATAATAAACGAAGCCGGTTTTTACATGCAAGAGGTTACACACTGGGTTTATACAGGCAGCTGCTTCATGGACCTCGGTCTGCAAATATTCCATCAATGTTGGAATAAGGGGAAACCTCAATCATTCTTTTGGAAAGCCGGCCTTGCTCTCATCAATATTAATATGAACAACTTGAACCTCAAAATACTTAAAAGGATATTTGTATCACTAGTAAAAAGAAAAAAGCCTGAGCCATTTAAATCTGGAAATTCCCTCACAGCAAATTACCGTATTTTCCGGAGTATAAGTCGCACCAGCCAAAAGGTACATAATGAAGTAGAAAAAAAACATGCATAAGTCACACTTTTGGGGGGGAAATTTACTTAAAAATTCCAAGACTAAGAACAGACATTTCATCTTGAAAGGCAAGTTCTAAAAATAACAATAGAATAGAGAATAACAGGCTGAATAGGTGTACGGTAACACATTCGTCATTCAGCTACACAAAGCTGCAAACTGAAGAGGTGTCTGGTATGTTCAGGTGACCTATTAATTTATATATAAGTCGCAGGACCAGTCAAACTATGAGAAAAAGTAGGCAAAAATTCTTCAGTCTTCATCTTCAGTCTTCATCTGTACTCTGTAGTTGAAGTGTAGGACGCTTCGATCTTAGTCCAAAGATCATCATCATCAGCTTAATAACGACGTGAGCGCGTTTGTGGGTCTCTTAAGAGTAAACCAGAAGGAGGAGTTAAGTGTCTCCTCTCTTGGTGCTCAAGGTAGGAAAACATCTTAGCCTATTCATACTTAATAGGGTTTGTTACCTCTCTATTGTCTCACCCTGGGCTAAGTTCTAAGGCTGTTGACACTTCTCTATGGCCCAGTAGTCCAGGCATCATTAGCATCTAAGGCTGTTCTTGTCAATGGGTTTCTGTCTCAGTATGTTGTCATAGATTGGGTCCAACTTATACCGGAGTCCTCCATTGCGATTCATGGCTACACAGACGTATGAGGAAAAAGTGCGATTTATAGTCCAGAAAATACGGTACAACCATTTCTGATTGGTTAATCCACCTGTCAATCACGCCAACCTTCTGAATCTTTAGAAATTTAGGTTCGGCGTTTTTTTTTCTGGCTTAAACATGGCTTACCACCACATTTAGTCCAATGCATGTCTATTTTAGACCCGGCTTAGTCTTGATTGGATCTTGATGTAGACCAGGTGATTGAAAGGTCAAATAATTGAAGAGGTGGTACTTGATGTGAAAGGTTTGAGAACCGCTGCTCTATGGCTTTTGCCTTTTTTAAAGCCTATACAAAAACACTAATCCCAATTTCTTGAACCCACTCAGCTAACGTCACTACAGATCCTGAAGAAAGAAGAATCATTGTCTTCTAAAGCGTGAATGACACTGTTTTTGAACTCTCCTTTATGCAGTTTACCTGTTCATCTGTTCTCAAAGTTATTTATGCCAAACTGTTTTGTTCATGTTTGTATTGTATGAGTTGAAGCTTCTGCTGTGACTGTAGGATGACTGAGGATTGTACGGTGCTCGACCATTCACAAACTCCACAGAGCCATTTCACCAGTTATGCTTTTCATTTTGGACGTTTTTAAAATAAAACAAAAGTTCTAATCAATATCTGTTTGTTTGGGTTTCCTGGACCATTTTATATATTTTTTTACAAACAACCACAAGATAGAAAACTACAAGAGCTGCAGTTTTTCCAGTCTAGCAATCACAAAACTCTCAATACTCTAAGGCAGGGTAGGCAACGTCAGGCTCGGGGGGCAAAATCTGGCCCCCTAGCATAGAACCTCTGGCCCACCAAGACGATTTTGGGAAATATTTCTACAAAATCAGCATCCAAATACCTGCTAAAGTACTTTATAAAGCAGAAAATACTGTCAATTAATTTAACAATTTCCAGGATAGACATCTCGGTAGTAATTTGTGATGTATATTTTTGGCATTTGGAGAACGTCATGCTTTATTATGGGCAACAAATGCTGTATTTTTTGCCTAGTTTGGTTGATTTAAGGGCATATTATAAGTATTCTTCTCCAAAATTACCAAAAGAATTATCAACAATAGGGTTTGGCTTAGGCTTGCAACCCACTGAAAAAGGTGCCCCGACCCATCAGTTGAGAACCACTGCTCTAATATATATTTGTGACTAAGATTTCACTTGGTCTTTCCTGCATATACCTCTTAAAATTATGTCATATTATCCAGGGGTGGAAGGTTAGGACGATTCTAGGGCCCAGAAGAACAGGCCTTTAAAGAAAAAAATAAAATAAAATCATTTTAACCAAGGACTAAACCAGGTCTAAACTAGGTCTCAACCAGGACTAAACTAGGTCTAAACCAGGAGTAAGCCAGGCCTAAACCAGGTCTAAACTAGAGTAAACTAGGTCTAAACCAGGACTAAACTAGATCTAAACTAGGTCTCAACCAGGACTAAACTAGGTCTAAACCAGGAGTAAAAAACAGGTCTAAACTACGTCTAAATCAGGGCTAAACTAGGTCTAAACCAGGTGTAAACTAGGACTAAACCAGGTGTAAGCCAGGTCTAAACTAGGACTAAACCAGGTCTAAACCAAGACTAAACTAGGACTAAACCAGGTCTAAACCAGGACTAAACTAGGTCTAAACCAAGACTAAACTAGGACTAAACCAGAACTAAAACCGGACTAAACCTGGACTAAACCTGGGCTAAACCTGGACTAAACCAGGACTAAACCTGGACTAAACCTGGACTAAACCTGGGCTAAACCTGGACTAAACCTGGACTAAACCTGGGCTAAACCTGGACTAAACCTGGGCTAAACCAGGACTAAACCTGGGCTAAACCAGGACTAAACCTGGACTAAACCTGGACTAAACCTGGGCTAAACCTGG
>OMNZ01095706.1:0-36404 GCA_900303255.1 Lesueurigobius sanzi
CGACAGGAGGGGAGCGAGGGGAGGGGCTTGGATTACTTTTATACAAACACCAGTGTAGGAGTGTCTGGACAGATATTGCTGACCTGTTTGTATCTATCTGTATGTATGTATGTATGTATGTATGTATGTATGTATGTATGTATGTATGTATGTATGTATGTATGTATGTATGTCTGTATGTCTGTATGTATGTATGTATGTCTGTATGTATGTATGTATGTATGTCTGTATGTATGTATGTCTGTATGTCTGTATGTCTGTATGTCTGTATGTCTGTATGTCTGTATGTCTGTATGTCTGTATGTATGTATGTATGTCTGTATGTATGTATGTATGTCTGTATGTCTGTATGTCTGTATGTATGTATGTATGTATGTATGTCTGTCTGTATGTCTGTATGTATGTATGTATGTCTGTATGTCTGTATGTATGTATGTATGTCTGTATGTCTGTATGTCTGTATGTATGTCTGTATGTCTGTATGTCTGTATGTATGTATGTATGTATGTCTGTATGTCTGTATGTCTGTATGTCTGTATGTATGTATGTATGTCTGTATGTCTGTATGTCTGTATGTATGTATGTATGTATGTATGTATGTATGTATGTATTTATATGGTAGAACAGGTCGTCAGCAGTAGTTTGGCTATTCCAATCCAGTCCACACTTCACCTGCATTGCCCGTGTGGCTCCCTTCCGTCTGCCCCAGGGCAGCTATGGCTACGATAGTAATAGTAGCCACTGAGTTTGGAGTGAATGGATAATGACTACAGTGCAGTGCTTTGAGAAAGTTGTCAATTCAAGCTTGTAATGTGCAATAGTGCAAACCATTCTTCTTATTAATTAGACTGTACATGCTATGGTGAGTGGTTCCCAAAGTCTAGGGGGCCTCAGAGGTAGTGCAGAGGGGCCCCCAAAGCATTTCTACACAACAAGGGGATAAAAAAAATAGTTTTAGAATAAATGTACTTCGTAGTTCATAACCTGATAAATTGATATACAATTTAAAGCGATAAAACATTTACACAGTAAATTATTATTTTTGGGGCCACTATGGGAACTTTCGGGTCGATAGAGGGGCCACGATACTCTGGACTTTGGGAAAGACTGGTCTATACTATAATCCCTGATCTGCTTCGACCACATGGACTGAGCTGATGTGAGGCTTGTTGGTGCATCCTTACACATCACGCCTGTCTCTTTAAGGTGCTGTTTGTTTATGCCGGGGCTCAGCTCACAGACCTGTGCAGCCTCAGTCCTGGGCTCCTTTCATAGGGGCTCCATTTTGTTCTTAATAAAATGGCACTCAGTGGCCGGGGGACTGGCAGGCACCCAGCTCCCTGGGAAACCAAAGAATGCCGGCCTTCATTTAGTGACAAACAGCTCCAGCCCGAGGAGGCTGCTGCTCTCTCCTCTCAGCAGTGTGGATCTGTGTCATGCTGCTGTGGCTGAAGGAGTCAGGTATGGCCCTCACTGAACATGCAGATGTTACTGTCTCCTCACTGAAAAACATGCACCTCTCCATCACTTCTGTTGGTGGGAACAGAGCGGCCATTAAGATGCATATTTAGAAGGCCCCCCTCTGACCCCCCTCCCTACTGCTGCTGTGTCCCGTATACTCCTGACACACATACTGGCACTGTAAGTCACTAAGAAGTCCTGTCACCAGCCACATATGCAGCCTTACTCCAGAGAGCAGACAGACATAGTATGTGGTTGGAAAATATGAATGTATCATGCTTTAATGTGGTGCTGTTCCTTAGACCCGCGTGAAGGTGGTTTACTTCATAACTTCACAACTTAACCCATAACCCAATCTGTTATTATTATGCTGCACATTACAAGGGTAGAAATACAGTGACTCTTTACTGTTACTACAAGGAAAATGTAATACGTTAGTTCCTATGGTGTTCATCTTTAATTTATCAATGATCAGGTCAGATCTAGAAGCCTTTCCTCAAATGTCTGGAGGTGTATTACGTTTAGTCCTAGGAGAGTGGCACTGGAAGGATTTTCCCCATGTGTATTCTGTTCCACTGTGGCTCTGTATTGGAATGTCCTGGGTCCGTCCAGTTGGCCCCGGCACCAGTGTTTCCCTGCCTAAGGAAACTCCCCAGAGTCTAGACCTTATGCCTAGCTTCAAAATCTCACAACTATTTTCAGCGCCTATGTATCCAAGTCTAACATCTTCAGTTTAAACTTGGTCAAACCTTACATTTTGGGTTTTGGACAGACGGATAGAAGGAGCCGACAAGGCGAGAAATCCACGTTTTGACCAGTGATCTCCTGCTAATGCGACACATGTGAGCGTTCTTGGAAACAATGAGTCACCCGGGGCACCCATGGGACCGTCTCTGCTATCAGCCCGGGGCAGAATGTCTGTCAAAGACCAAAGGCCACTGTTTACATCTGTTTTGTAGTTTTTGATTGAACCATAGGGATAATTGCCATTTTTCAGGAATACAATTAGATTTGTGAGTTTTAAAACCAATCAATCTTGCAAATTAAAACTATTCAAATTGCGTTGTACATGTTTGAAAAAGCCTGAAAAGAGCCCTTCCTCTCCCCATCCCCACCGCAGCAGCAGAACCACCAGCCTACTCAGCCTTGACATCTCCCAAAACAAGGATCCACTCCCAACAACAGGTTTTCGTTGCACCTCACTCGTTTTGTCTCAGTCGCTTCTTGTTGAAACGAAATACAAATTGGTAAAATGTATTTATGTACAGTAAACACAGCTTCTCTTTGGATGCACTGCAGGACAAAGCTTTCATCACTCTGTGCCATCCATTCTTCGACAGCAAACCTTTTCTTTCTTGAGATGCTCTGAGTGACAGTAAAAGCTCAATCTAGTTCTATTTTGGTGTTTAGATGACGCTGGTTGTACAGGCACTTTCTGTCCCGGCCGTGATTGACTGACAGCTGAGTCGTGTGGCCTTTTTTCCCCCTGCAAACTAAACATGTAGTTGGCTGTGCTCCATTCCATTGGGCAAATTGGTGGCCGCTTGGTTTGATTCAAGGAAATTAGGCTGAAACAATGGGGCGCACTCACAGATAGTACATCAGCTTGTCTGCCTTGTACACTGCTGCATATGTTCAACTATCCTGGACTAGGGATGGGAATTGATAAGATTTTATTGATATCAATGCCATCAATAACTTTGCCTATCGATTTGATTCTTTATGGATTCTCTTATCGATGTGTGTTGTCGGAAAAGCAAGGAATATGCCTTTGATAAAGTGTATCAAAAACAGAAGCTGCTTTATTTTTTTCCAAGAAAAATGATTTCTTTAAGTTCACCAAAATACTGTGGCTCTCCGTGTTTCAGATAACAGTATTGGTATCTTTAAAGGCATACATTTTGTGTGTATTTTATGGATATTCAGCGGCACAGTTAATTTCCATACTGGTCTTTCCGGTGTGAAAATTTCCAACAGTATTCTCCGAGTAAAAAGCTTACACCGCTTACTTTGCGTCGTCTTCAGCCGAAGAATTCTCCCTTGGCCCCAATATGTCCCTTTCTGTCCTTGCCACAAGCTGATGTTTCTTTAGCGAGCTGCGGGAGCCTCCAAGTCTTTCCCAAGCAAGATGCCCCATGGTCCCGCAGATGGACTTGTTCCAAGCCGATCGAAAACATGACATTTTGGTGATGATGGTGAGTGAGGTGTTTAAGCTGTTACTGCATTACCGTCTTTGCGTTACTACGTGAACGCTTCAGACACTTGATTATGGCTGGTGGAAGGCAACGAAGGCTATACAGATATAAAAAAAAATAGATGGAAAAATAGCCACATGCTATAACCAAACGGAGGGCGCCATGCCTCTGGAGCACATGGACATTGGAAGAGCACTTGGGCAGCGAGTGATAATGTGGATGTCTGACCTCGCCCACATCAGACCAAGGCAAGACAACCTTAGTGTATTGATTATTGCATTAGTGTTTTTATTTATCTATTGACAACCCACTAAATGCCAGACACAGAACCAAATCACAAGCTGCTGGAATTAATTTATCAAAATACATTTTGCTAAAACCAAAAGCATTTGTTGAAGATTAAGGCACAGTTTACGAAACTCAGGGTGTCCGACTGCCCCTGTAGTCTTAGAAAGTATTAATAAGCATTAATCATTCATGATTTAGTATTTTACAAAATCCACACATAAAAACACTGCTATCATCGGCTACTTTCCCACGTCTAAATTGTATTCCCTGTTATAGACAAACGTCTTGATGTGAGCACATTAAAAAGTGTCTTTCTGGCTATAACTTAATGTGGAGCAAAGTCTTGAAAATATTTTTGAGAGGGTTTTTAAAAGTCTTAAAATGGAATTAAATTTGCCCCCAGGATTCCTCTTGCTCTTCCTCTTTTTCTCTTTGGCAAAGCACATCCCAAGCATTACCGTTTGAGGGACGACTGAAACATGAACTGCAAAAGTCATACAAGAATCATCTTTGGAAATGACAGTAACAATTCCAATTTGATGAATGGTGCGGCCCGACCTCCTTATAGATGTTGCTGCTCCATTATTTTTGCATCACTGTGGCAACACACAAATGCATCTGCAAGCCGCTGTTGGTGTTAAGGTGATACAGCATGCTAGAAATGCATGGCAGTAACAAACATCTCTGGACTCAATCGCTAATCCCTCTCCCTCTGATCACTTTGTTGTTGAATTCCACCGGTTTATTGCAGAATTTGGCGCGGATGCCAAGTCTTCAAAGCCCCACTAATGACCTAACGCTGGCGTTGCCGTACACAGACTGGACACTGGCTTTGCGACACCTGCATTCGCTTATGCGCGCTGTACATTTCTGCTCATTATATTTTCTTCACGCCGATGCAAAAGTCAGACACAGTGCCCCATCAAAGGAGTTCCTTCGACTTAACACATGAAACCACATTCTAACTCTCGCCTGTTGCATTTTTTCCCTCTTCTTTTCTTTTTTTCTTGCTGAGGGCTTCCATTGAAGATCATGCTACCGACTGATATGAGCATCCATTAGGGCTTTGCAGTCACTCAGCGGCAGTATTGTGACACAGGAGAGCCGGCAGGCCAGGGGACGCGCTTGTCGCTCAGTGGCAGCCTGAGGGAGCGCTCTAATGTGTCCCGGGGGAGGCCTACCTGGACCAGCTGCTGACAGATGCACACAGGGAGACATGGCAGAGGCGCGCTGGTACCAACACAAGAGGATGTTAAATCTCTGGGCTGGGTACCATTATTTTAATTTATGATAATGGCACCTGTTGGGCTGGGTACCATTGAACCTACTAAACTATTGGTATTGGAAAAAAAAAGGTACAGAAAACTGGTACCAACAAAATATTTTCCTTTAGATAGCAAATTTTGATGCCTGGCGGGTTCTGGCGAGACAGCACAGCAACAGAAAGTTACTTGGTTATTTCAGCTCAAATAAATGGGAAAAAAACCTGAAAATAAATAGTCTTTAATGGAATTAATCACCATTATTGTTCTGTTTTTTGGTTCTAGATCACCAAGAATTTAGTATAGGTATTCACCTTATTCAGGAAGTTGCAATGGGGGCCGCCATCTTGTGTTTCTGGTCAAACTGCAGGTCTGACTTGAGCTGATATTAGCTTTGATTTTTGTTATTGGTGAAATATGTAACATTTGCAACAATGAATAATGAATGAATAATCTTGAATGTCATTGCAACAAGTACAACGGAAATTGTGTAGTCCAGTTGGTGTATTCCAAAAAATGTCAATAAATGTTAAAAGGCAATTAATTCTTTAAAATGACACATGACACACTCATCAGTTACATTATGCCTATGCATTATGACAGCATTCAGTGGCAACTGCACTTGGATACAAACTGTTTTTAAATCTATTTGTCCTGGTCTTAATGGACCTGTACCTACTCCTTGAAGGTAGTAATTGAAAGAGGGAGTGTCCTGGATGTGAGGTGTCCCTGATGATGGTTTGGGCCTTCTTGAGGCAACGTGAGCTGTATAGCTCTGTTAGAGAGAGGAGAGGGCAGCCAGTGATCTGAGCCAGTGTTAATGATCTTCTGAAGCACTTTCCTCTGAGCCCCATGCAACTGTTGTACCACACACACATGCAGTATGTGAGGATGCTCTCCATCGAGCACCTATAGAAGGACACCAGCAGCCTCTGGCAGATGTTATTTTTCCTTAGGATCCTCAGGAAATACAGTCTCTGTTGGGCCTTTTTCAGTAACTCAGAAGTGTTAACGCTCCAGCTCGGGTCCTTGAGATTACTGTATTCCTTTGGGGAAAAACTGGGGTGAAGTTAGAAGCCACCAAGCTCTTCCTCATTTCCCCTATTTAAATATGTTTCTGTGAGAAGTTACATAATCCAAGTATAGTTACACAAAATTAAACATGTCGATTTTCTAAGCAGATAAAAAGTGGTACTATATTGTAAGGCGCAGTAATACGTCCACACTCTCACACTAGGAGTGAAGATATTACTCCGCAGTCATCGAAGAGCTCCTGGGGTGTTCTTACGCCTTACAAAATAGTGCCACTTTTTATCAGCTTAGTATTTAAATAGGGAAAACGTGGAAGAGCTTGGTGGCTGCTAACTTCACCCCTGTTTTTCCCCAAAGGAATAAGGTAGCAGTGGCTAATGCTAATAACATCTTCAGTCTATTATGGAACTGAGGGCACGCGCAAAGACCAAGCCGGGTACGCATCAACTCGTCTAAGCTCAGGTAAGAACATATCTCAGCATGGAAAATAGTGGCCTATTCCTTTAACGTTTGTTTCTGTTCGGTCCTGTAGCTTTTAATGGTGCCCAGCCTTAGGCGTCATCCATACGTAAAACAATTAACAGCACTGCATTGTTAGATTTTTTCATCCATTGGTTTTACAGGAGACAATAAAGCACAATCCTCTGGCAACTGGCCAGATCGCACAATGGTCAAGATCAATGTGCCCAAATTGGTGCTTGATGTAACACGTACTGACCATGACTATCTTCATAACATCACAGCGTATGTCCAGTTATTGTTCCAATTCAGGTGCTGGTCCCTAACAGGAAGTGGCACATGACTTTTCACTGTCACTAATATCTCTCAACGTCCCAGGGTGCACGTCTGAACAAAAGAAACGCGAAAAAGCCCATGTGGACTTTAGCTGGACGGTCGAGTGCAGAAAGACAACACTGTCCTTTTTATGTGGGCGGGGTCAGAGGTGACTGTATTGCATTTGTAAGGTCAGCGCTGGAGGTCGCGCTCTTCCTGCCGCAGACAGCTGGGTCATGCCACCTACATAGAGTCCAATTATCCCTGGCAGCTAATAACCGCTCAGGCCGTTCCACCACACGGCACACGCGCCGCAGTGAATGTCCCAGAACATACTTGGCTTTTTTTAAACACACACTGATATGAGCCGACCTTTGGGGCGCGCTGCAACACAATGAGCCAACAAAACTCTACATACGACCGTTAGAACGAGAAACATCATTCACATTTCAGCAGCATCATCATAGGAGTCAGCAGATAATACTTTGGCCATTCCTTTGTCATTCTGAAGTCTAAAAATGTATTTACTGTATATTTGTTCAAAGGATGTAAAGTAATGCCAGTTCTTCAAGCTGATCGTCGTGTGGAGGTTGGAAGCGTGTATGTATTGACAAAAACGTCTGCGTTGTTCGTGTTCAGACAAAGACTTTGCGGCGTATTAATTGGTTTTCCACCGGTGCCTCCCATCACGCTCCCTCGCTCTGGCTGCCACACAAGACCGCTCCGACGGCCTCTCACTGGTGAAACACGTTCAGCTTAATCACAAATATCCAGCCATTTTGTTACTGTGGACCGTCAGAACTGGCTTCTTTGTTTTCGTAAAATCGGGACTCTCGTATAAGCGTCAACCGAAGGATTCAGATCTCATGTTTATGTGGAAGTGCAGCTGGATGTTATCTGCACCTTGTGTGTTCTTAATAAAACCTATAAAGACATTTTGGAACATTCTTCTCTAATGAATTGGCTGAGGCGTCTGCTCCTTTGTGAAGTATTGTTATGGTTGCAGCGTTTTTAGAAGTGTTTCTTTCTGGAATAGTTCTCTGATCATGCTTTTAATGGTTTCTTAGTATCCAACTGAATCAGGCCCAGCTTTTTGTATGAATTTTGATCTTGTCATGATCGGCTCTTTCACTCAGACCTCTTAGCGGGTGCGATAATGGGTGCTATTTGTGCAAACTGCAAAGACAGTGGTCTGGGTACACTTACAAGTCTTCAGGATCGCTGGTTGAAAATTGGGACCTTATTTTCTTGGTGTGTCTTGATTTTAACGAATGGCTTGCTTCTTTATTTGCATAGAGCAGTGTTTCCCGACCAGGAGGACGGGAACTGCGAGAGGTTAGCTACTTTGAATAATTTCAGATAATTGTATTCTTGATTATTATGGTCAAAGAGAAGACATTTTCAAATGTTTAACTGTAAAGAGTGAGATTTTTAGAGTATTTAGCGTCTTTTACGTGATAAATTGTTTTTGGCATTCACTTTCTCACTAATCAACATATCCATCAAAGCAGGGGGTACAAAGGGAGTATAAATGAAAGGCCCAAGGGGTACGTGAGACAAAAAAGGTTGGGAACCACTGGCATAGAGCTTCACATACTCACTGGTATAATGTTTGTGGTCAGTGTAAGATGCCAAGTACTTCTTCAATAAGTTAATTTGCACATTGACGCACAGACTGTAGCCCATTCATTCATTCATTTCATTTATTTATTTCAGGCAAACAACATATCACAGCGGGCACAGGGATAACATAAATGCAATTTACAAAATCAGATTGCCTGAAAGTCCTTAAACAAGTGAGATTGTACTACTAAATCCCTAAGGAATATACGGAGTGTAGAGAGCAGGTAGGAGCGGAGATATTTCGGGGTGCATCAGGGCTGTCTGGCTATGGCTAATGCCCTCTTCAGTGAGCTGGAATGGCACATAAGCTCCCATTAATACAGGAATGAGTTGAATTTAGCTCTGTCTGCCGGCACGGCTCGGCCTGGCCAGCCCCACTGGCTTTCCATGAAGTGTGGGGCACAACACTTACTGAACAGCTCCATGCCACACCCTGCCCACAGCCCCAGCACTCGCCTTTGTTCTCTAACTATAGCTGCAGCCATGCCAAGGCCCCCCGACTTAAATATTCCACCATAAAACAAGTGATAATGAACACGAAAAGCACCAGTGTTGGTAGTTGACTTGAGCCACTAAGCACATACAGCCGTAGCCTGACACACGTGGGCACGCTCCGCCTCTCGGTTACACGTATGTGCGCCCGGACATGTACATAACAGCGCCCCACAGGTGCGTGCCGCATAACCTCTGCGCGCACAAGGCCATTGCCCAGTGGAAGAGACGGTGCGGAGAGAGGGGACCAGCCAGTGGAAAATGATTGATCCGCTTTAAGGGTCTGATAAGTCCTCCAGCTGATGCGGGTATAAATGTCTTTCCTACCTGGCAACCCTTTTCAGCATCACAACAGAGATATTTATATAGCCCCTCCCACCACGAGGCCTTGAGCAAAGCTTTCGCACGTCAGAAGTGGAGCAGGAAGTGGAGCCCAGAATATTAGGGTTGGGACAATATATCCTTTTACTATGAGACATTTTGGATAGTTTTGATGATAAGTATTGTATTACCTCCATACTGCAGTACTTAATGAAGCTGTGGTACTCATTTCACATTAGTCATTAGTGGATCAAAGGTATGAATGCCAGGGCAGGAGAGGGCAGCACAGTAGGCCACATCTAAGCACTTTTCAAGACATTTCACCAATTATTAGACTAGCACTTAGTTTATAACTTATGGAAACTGACTTATGTTTTCTTTTTCTATTCATTCAGGGAAAAGCAATGCACTACTTAGTGTCTCATCATGCTTCGTGATACGTATCATGACAAAAGTGTACTCCAATCCAATCCAACTTTATTTCTATAGCACATTTTATAAACAAGAGTTTCCACAGTGATGTACTCATTCATAAGAAAAGTAGTAAAAGTACAATAAAATTATGAACAGTAGGCTAAAAGCAATAAATTATTTAAAATAGACAAGACAACAGAGGACGACACAACTAAAAAGCCAGGGAATAAAGTGTGTGTAAGATGAGACTTATAACACTCCAACGTGTACTGGCAGTATAGAATATCCACATGTTGAATTACTGTGTGCAACACAGCTAAAAAATATATACTGTATATATATCAAGATATATGAAAAAATGATATCTTGATAAGTAAAAGTTTTTAGTCATTTTGAGTTGCAAAGTAAAACAAATGGTAAAGTATTTAAGATTTGTTTTATTTTTATTCAAGTAAATATATATTTTTTCCATCTAATTTTGAATGCAACTAGATTTTCTTTAAAAGGACTATACCTGATTTTTTCCTAGTAGTGGAATGGAATTTATTTTTTCCTCCTCTAGTATATTGCAACCTCAAACATTTGTGGCAATAATACTGTGCATCTAAATATAAAGCATTTATTGTCAATTACATGAGTTTGCAGGCTAGTTTTCTAGTATTTCTGTGACTATGACCTTAAAAAGTGACCTCGCCAATTGTGAAATGTGCTTATAAACTCATCTCTAAGAAGAAATGGGATTTTAGAAATGTGTTAGGAAAGTTGGGAATGTGTTTGGACCACAACCATCAATTTATTTGATTCGCTCCCTCTTGTAATTTTAACAATGAATCAGGTATAGTGCCTTTAACTAAGCATTTAACTAAGTGTAAAAGTACAAAACTGACTTGCTTCACGTAACTTCAATCAAGTATATTCTTGTTTCAAAAAAATGTACTTATTACTCACAGACATTTTGTAGTGCAGGGAAATAGTAGTTTGATATTATTAATAAGGTCTAACATTTGCCTTTTGACAGAAAAGGCCAATTCTACCTTATATTAGAACTCTATTTTAAAAGAGCAACATAACCTAACCAGGAGAGACAACTGTCATATTAACCAATGAGTTGTCAACATTGTTACATTTTATTAGTTTTATGTTTGCCATTATTAAGGACTTGAAGACCAGTTGACTGTATTGGAAACAGTTATTCCCTTAATCCTGTTTGTTCTCACATGGCACATGGTCTTTTCGATACAGGATAAAGATTTATTTTTGCTCTTGTTGTTATGTTATGGTTCGTGCTGGGAGTGGACATGACCTTTTACAGACTATTGATAAGACCATTGCGTGTATAACTGTGTAGCGTCTGTACTGAGGAGGCTGCATGTGTAGCCTGTCTGTGGAGCTCCCCTGAGTGCTGCAGCCTGTACACTGTAGTACATATATGTGCACACATGCCTCGCTGTGGGCCTGTGCTCTCCCTGGGGTGAGATGAGCCCACCACCCCGCCCTCCTCCCCCTCCTCCTCCTCAGCAGCAGCAGGCCTGGATCTGCTCTCCTCACCACCGTACACAGCCGTGGCCCAAAGCCAGCGGACGCCACTGTCAGGATGGGGTTGGTGGACGGTGGAAGATATGCGGCAGTTTGACTGTGTGTGTATGAGCAACAGGGCTGGGGCTGAGGGTTGCAGGGGGGCTCCATCCCTAGACACAAGTTGCTCAGTTTTTTGGAAACTCTCTGGCCCACCCAAGAGGAAAGAGTAGGAGGTGGTCGTGGTGGCGGAGGGAAGGGGGACCGAGGCCTTGGGGGAACAAAGCCTTATTTCAAACTTGCCGAAAACAGGGGTCTTTATGTTGTGATGCTGGGGCCTACCTCCTATGTAGGGAGATGTTATCGCAAAGATGCAATATCCACCTAGGCACAGGGCTGTGGGGGGGTGTGCCACTGCATAGGCTTCCAGTGTTACACTAAGTACCCTGGGGCACTGACCTCACTAATGAAGTCTCCCTTGGCTGCTGCTGCCACTACTGTACACTCCTTTGTCTTTCACACGGGGATCTCTCACTCTATTTGTCTGTCTGCCTGTGCGTCGGCCTGGCTGGCAGCGAACAACAGCTGTGTGTGAGACTGTTTACTCTGCTAGTTTGTTTATACAGAGTATTGTTAGTCCGCCTTATCCTTGCGTGGTAATGTTTGTTTGTCTTGTCCTCTGTCTTGAATTGCTCCATGATCCTTCTCTTTGAGTCTCTCTCTGTGCGCTTGTCTGTCTCCAGTGCTGGCTTTGAAGTGTCTCCCTGATTTACTGTCCAGTCTTTTCTAGTCCGTTTGACTTATCTAACCATCCAAACCTCTTGGTCTAAGCTTACGCTGACTTTTAGAGGTGACCTTAAGGATGTTACATCAAGCTCTTGAGGGAATCTGCAGAAGTGGGAAGGGGAAATTTGATTTTGGGAGATGGAGATAGAGAGAAAGACACAATTAAAGTGGACGCCCCACATTCCTGCGTGGAGCCAGTGGCCTGGGGATAAGATTTGCTCAGTTTTCTTGACAGCTTCCAAATCTCAACACTTGGTCTGATCCTCATCTCAGCTTGCATCTTATAAACTTTAAACTTAAAAGCTGAACTTTACATCGAGCACAGCAACAGAGCGCAAAAAGATGTTATTTAATGTTTCCTTGACATAGATAAGAATTATTTCAAAGAGTCATTCATGAGCTTAGAGCTGTTGTCTTAAGCGTATCACGAGCAATATCCAAATTGTAAAACAACAGAGTTTTGCTTAAGCTTGTTCTTTGATGCTGCGGGGCTTTATACAGTCATCTTATACAGCCAATGTTAGGCCTCCTGTTGATGCTGCTAAGCCGACACAGGGCTCTAAACCCAGTCCACAGTGGAGGGGTGTGGCATTGAGCAAACCCACCAACTCTCTCTGCAATTTCACAATGCCCGGTCCCCAGAGAGCCAAAGTGGAAAGTTTGCTTTAGCACCCTGTGGGTTAGAAGATGAAAGAGCTTTAGGATGACATGGCTGTATGGTCGGGGGGTGATGGGAGCATGGGTGTAGGGGGGCTTATATCTTTATCCCGTCTGGCGTGCTGTGGCCGGGCCGGGACACACATCAGCTGTCCACTTTTCTCCAGCTGCCAGTAACTCTGTAGTCCAAAGCTGAGCTGTCTGCGGACGGATTACCTGGGCCAGCGCGTGTACCCCTTTAACTCTACGCATGTGGCCGGCCCACTCGGCCTGCTGCCCTCACCTGAGCACCCCTGTATGGCACTGGGCTGGAGTTATAAAAAGATGAAGGACATGGCCGGAGCTCTGCATTGGCAGGCTTCAGCTGCCCGCTGCCTTGGTGGTGTTTATGGAGGCTCGCTGGGATTAGCTGGCGACTGGTGGTTATTGATTCAATTTGAGAAGCTTTTTTATCTGTGAGCTTCCTAAGGCCAGCGCACATGCTAGCTTCCTCAGATAGGCCCTAATCCACGCTGCTATAAAAGGAATATGCCTTTGGTGGCTGAGGAGATGGCCAGGATGCTGGTGGTGCTGCAGAGATCTGTCATGTGTGTGGGATCAGGGGCTCAGAGCCAGTGCTGAGAGCAGAGCACAGACAGAGGTGCTGTGTCTTTGGTATGTGCTCTGCTGCTGGGGACATGTCCTCAGCATCGCAGAGACATGTACTGGACATGCATACGGGAGAAAATATGAGGCGCATACTGACAGGGATACTCTGTCCATGTTTTACAACTATTTACTGTATGTACATGGTATGCCACACTGTTACACCAGGGCCCAGCAAAATGACTCTGGTCTGTTTGGGAAGTTGTTAAAAGAACTCCGGCTGAATGAGTTAGCAAAAATATTGATTGCAATTACAGTTATTAGTGCAATTTATGTTTTGAAATCAACAGTTGTACACTTCTTTTTAGTATTAGTAGTAGTTTATTTCAGTCAGTGTCTTAATTCAGACACGATTGAGTATAAAGCATGAAGCAATGACTGAAAGGGATTGGCTGAAGTGAACTCTTATTAAAGCCAAACCCTATTACAACTTAATTTCAACATAAAGCACGGCAAATTCAACAATCAGCAAGATGAGAACATAATAATTCGTATCAATGTATTTACAAAGTTCGCACACACATGTCCTCAGTAGATTCCAATCAATTCTATCGCAAAAAACAAAACAAAACAAAAAACTTGTATAAAGGAGAGTTTATACTGTATGTTATTTAGTTCTAGTTCTGTATAGCTGCTTATTAACTTAAATTTGAACACTTTTTAAAATGCTTTTACCGATGTAGAGTTTGTTATCGTGCCAACCAGACTATCCCATACATCTGCTCCTCTAACTGAGACGCATCCGCCATCAGGAGTCGTCCTCTACGATGGACAACTCCTGTACGACTGAGCACCTACAGAAGAGCTGCCTATGGTGTTTGCTCTACTTACTTTTTTGATAAACACGAGTTCCTCTTAGACTATTATAGCGAGTCTCTCTGGGTATAAACCTTTCTTGGATACAGTGGGGCAGCTTGTGGTTATGAACCTCTGACATAACAACATTTCTTTGAATTTCTGTACCCCTACACCAAAGAGCACCTTCCCCCATAAAAGCTACATGTACTGACTTCCTGAGTACTTTGTTTTCTCATAACAACAGCTGTGTTGAGATCCATTTAATATTTCTTTTAATGAACAATGGGTTTGTTGAGGCATAATAATCTTCATAACTATTCTGACTGCTTTTTTTTGCAGCTTAAACTGGGTTGGATAGTAGTTTTTTTTAATTATTCCCCAATAATTCCACACAATAATTTTTCGGTATGGAAGAATGAGGGTATTTTTCATTTACACCGGCCTTCATTTTACACAATATGACAATTATTTTTGATACTTTTGTTTGCACATAAACGTATTAAACTTTCCGATTTAGTTGTTCATCAATGTGCACTCCCAAAAAAGTGCAAAAAACTTCTGGAAAATACAGAGGGGAATCGAATGCATTTCCATGGCCATCCTGTATGTCAGCGGTGGTTGTCTTGTCTTGATTGCCGTGTTTTATTTCCAGCCCGCGCTTTACGCCTCTACATACCGGTACATGAACTTCTCAGGCCCGACTGTATAAAGTGCAGGAATAGTGAAAGCGCTGGGGGTGAGTGACAGGCGACCGAGGAGAGAGCGGGGCAAAGAGCAGAGGTTAATGAGAAGAGCAACAGAGGCTGAGAGATGATGAAAGAGTGATTCAGCTCCGCGGGCCCCTCCCCTGCCCCTCCCCGGGCCCCTCCCGCGCTCCCTGTTTATTCTGAGATTGTCATTTGTCATTGGTGGAGCCCTTTTCTTTCGCTCCTCCGACAGCCAGCTCCAAATCATGCGCAGACAGATGGAGGGGCCGGCAACTCAAATAGAGATGGGACAGGGGTTTGGGAGAGGGAGGGGGGTGGGGCGGGGTGGGGTGGGGTGGGGTGGGGGGGCGACCCAGGCCAACATCCCACGTTTGATGTCTCTCCCCTGGGCCTCATCCGCTCTGTCACCCCCCTGGACCGCGCTGACAGATGGAACTTCGAGACACCGACCCGCTGGGGACAGTGGCACCGAAATATGAAGCAGAAGGAGGGATGAGTGCGGGAGATGAATGGCTCGGTGAATGGAAGTTGATGGGTGAAACTGTGTTAAGAAATGGCGAAATCGGGCTTCGGCGCAGCGGGTTTCTCAAGTTTCCTGCATCTAATCAATAGCACGCCTCCATTAGTGCGGCGATGAAGGGAGATGTTTGAAGCACATTTTTTTGCTACTCTTGCATTTGCAAACTCTAGAACTGTATTTAGTGAAGGTACAGTTCAAAATGTCTAAATTAGGTCAGATTTGATCATTTCTTGGTGCCAATGTGGGCATAATATTATACTTTCAGGAACAGTCACAGGTTGGATAGGACTTAGTACATATTCAAATAATGTCACTAAATGGTGTGTCTTTTGTATGAACTTTTTGTAAATTGACTTCTTCATGCATTTTATCACCTCTTTTGTTGCCACTCATTTAGGATAATAATAAAACCATAATGTACAATGATTTGATTCTGCTAACATTGGAAACATGCCCCTCTCCCCAACATTTTGATGTGAAGTTGTTTCTCCAAGTGACCACTAGAGGCTGACAAACTGCTGCATCTCATGTCAGCCACTATTCAGCAGACTGACACAAAGTAATGTACCAGGAATCAACATAAATCTCCAGAAGTTGTCCACTTGGCACTGGACTTTCGTTGGAAGCCTTAATGTTACATCCTGTAGCTGAAGCTGTCAGCATGCTGTTCAGTATGCTACTATACTTATTACAAATAACTGCTTCATAAATCATAGGGCTTCCTGTCCAGCACTTGATGAAAATTTGTGGTGATTGCCTTCATCGGCTCAACCTGTGTATCCCACAGAGCTGCCAAAAGACACAAGTAAACTCCCCTCGGTTGTTTCCTCTCATTCACGTCTGTGCTGCCCCACAGGTGCCAGCATCATGCTGCTATGAATGGATAATTGTTGTGTTGTGTCTACCTCTCTCCAAATTTGGGAATTTGAGAAGTTGGATGCAACACAAGGGGGACAACAGTGGCACTGCCAACCATCTGGGACTCTCACCTGCTACCTCCCTGTCCCAGCACACAGCAGACGGGCAGCTTCAAATGATGTGGGCACTCAGGCCAACTGCAGGAGACGAATGTCAATCTATCCAGTGTGTTTCCAGCTACTTTGGTGCAGGAAACTGGCTCTTGGCTTCCTCAGAAGCTAATCTGCGGGGAGCAAGAAATATCAAGTCAAACACATTTTGAGTTGAAAGATAGTGTACATTATAATATTATCTGGCAACCATCCAGATTTGAGTTTTGCCAAGCCTGCTCTGATCTGGCAGACCAGCCATCGGCCAAGCATAACTTTGGCCTTCATCAAACTAAAACTCAACTTTTGGTGCACAGTTCTGTCAGAAAATGTGCACATGTGTAAATTGTTATAAGTTGCAACCCATTTTCCTTTGAATTCTGCATCTTTGCTCATACAAGTTTCGTTTCTGGTTCAAAGAAACCTCTTTGTAACTCTACAATATGCTATTGTCAAATCAAGTTAAACATGTCCTTATGGAGGCTCTAATTAAACTATAAAGTTTACTGAAACAAAGCTATGCGACCAATGCATAACTATAGAACAATGTGACTCTGGTGTCATATTCTCTAAATTGCGGCTGCCTCTTGTTTATGCTAATATTCTATTTGTGACTCAATCGTTGGCGGTCTGACCCATGTGGTGGAAATCAGTATCTGCTTTGCTTCTGGAGCTGGGGGCATGGGTCAAGTTTAGTTTTCCTGGCATTTGCCGGCCGAAGCTCACGTAGCGCCCCGGCGTTACGCACTGTATTTGTGTGGCCTTTCTGATTGCGGCTGCAGGCACGCAGGAATGCCCAGCCTTTATGCACAGTTGTCCTTGCCATTTCATTCCGGGCCATGCCTTCAACATGTGGGGTGTGTTGGTCTGAGAGTCACACTCATTGTCACCGCCACTGGACAAGCGCTCGCTCACCAAGTTCAAGTCCTCCATGTGCTTAAGCATGTTACAATGGTGTTCCCTCATCAAAAACATAGCAGGAGCTGTGTTTTGAGCCACCTGCGCATGTATGAGTATTCCTTCAATCTTTAAGCTCCTCCTGAATCCGTACACATCCTGGAAATGCCTTCTTGAATCAGGAAGTAAGGCCATGGTGTTTGTTGTTAAGCCTTTGTAGATCAATATATTATTTTCTAACCAAGAAAGTGTAAGATAAGGATCAAGAGGATTACCATATACCTGCAGAAAGCATAATACCCATCTTTAAGAGCACTAAATGCATTCTGTGGTGCACATTGTAGTCTTTACAGCCACGTCTCCTCCCTTTGCACTTTTTCTTCCCTTTTCTCATGTCTACACGACTCCTGCTCTTTCCACTGTGCCAGGCATAGTCTAAACCACCAGCCACTTTCCATTCTCAGACAATTGTCTCGCCAGTAAATATTACTTGTTGTAATAACGGCAGACCAGACATGATTAAATAAATGCTTGCATCATATACATGTAATGGGACAAATTCACAACCGTTTCCCCCCCCGTTTTAACAAGCGTTTAATGGGCTTTATAGCTGAGGAGGTTTTGGACCATATGAGACGCGCTGGAAGTGAATGGAAAGAAAGAAGATCCACCGGGTCGCAATAGCGCGGCCTAAAAGCAGTACTCCAGTGATGATGCAAGAGTGAGTTTGGATGCCCTGTGCAGCCTCTGCCCCACCTCCTGTCCTCACCTCCTACTGTTTCCTGCCCCGGCACACACGCACGCACACACCAGGATTCTGAGGTGGCGCCCGCTGTCGGATTATTTACAAGCACAGTAGCGTTAAAAGGGACTGTGGTATTTCTACTTTTAAATACCTGCAGAGGGATGGAATTTTATAGGGAAGACACCATTTCTTATGGTTGTCACTACTTGTCTTGCTGTTCCTGCCTTGCTTATGTCTCTATTATAACCTATATTCTTCCTCTGTGATGCAGCAACTAAGAGTATTTGTTTGCTAATGATTGTGCACTCGCTATATCATGATTGGAGCATAAATTGAGAAATGCAGTCGGCCGTGGTAGCAGTGTTTTACATGCTCAGGATAGCTGCTGTTCGTGGGTATCTCAGTATGCACAAACACTGTAAATTAGAGGCCTGTCGTTTGCAGAAAGAGTTTTGAAAGATATGTGCGGGGGGAAGGCTGCTGGAACATCAGGTTAACTGCGGGGTTGAGGGGAGTTAGCCGGTGTGGAGTCAGCAGGGTCAGGTTTGTGTCTTAGGTATCAGCATCCGGGCGCAGACGCCAAAACAGCACAAACTGGAGAAACGATTAGACGCGAGAGGGAAGGGGCGCGCGTGGGTCACGGCTACTGTAGCCCCCCAGAGAGCTGAAGACATGGCAGAGCTGAAGACATGGCAGGGTCTGGAGAGTGAGATAGCAAAGAGGAAGCAGAAGGCCTTGGCGTCAGCTGGAGGTAAGAGGAGGGGTATGTTATGACATGGAAATCCCAGCCTGTTGCTTCTGCCGACCCACGTGAAGCTTAAAGCGGCAGGAAGACCCGGAGTCTAGCCTGACTGCCTCCTACCTGCTGCTGTTCGGAGCCAGGTCCCTGACTCCAGCTTGTAAACAAACCAAATACCGTGGGAAAGATTAGGCGCTAGGCAGAGGATGCTGCCGTCTCCATTGCTCTGTCACTGTGCCCTCTTGCTCTTGCCCATCAACTTCCCAGCTTTTTCCTCTTGGGTCAGCTAGAAACGGAACACCCTTCCTGCTTTACTTGACCAACGTCCTCAGCCCGTTAACCTTCTGCAAACCATGTGCCGTTTTATTTGTTTGCTGCATGTAAGTATGAGGACGAGGCCCGCTTTCTGAAAAAGGCACTTCAAATGAAACGTGGCTTTACCCAGGAACTCAAAAATAGCTACATTTTAGCCCAAAGCGGCATGTTGTGGATATTAATAACAGCCATAATAGTGTTCAAGTTATGAATAAATACTGTCCTCTGTGGACTGTCCATGTTCGTTTACTCTTGTTATAATAAGCCTGTGTACCAGAAAAGGCATTACTGTAGGTCTCTATGACAACCACACACTAGATTTTAACAAGCGCGGAGGGCAACCAGATGGTTTGTAGTCCAAGTTGTGTCAAACTGTTTTTTTTTACATAACCTTTCCTTCGCTAATAATTAATCCATCTATCCTCCCAGCAGATCTAAAAACAGTCTGTCACTTGTTAAAAATTGCCAAGACCTTAGCGTTCCCGTTTTGTCCCAGAGAATGACTAAGCAGCAGTGGTTCCTTCTCCAGGAGTGAGGGAATGGGAGCTGAGTTGAGGAGGAGGAGGAGAGGCTGGCCCCCAAGACGCCTGCGAGCCGTCGGGATGCACACTGACCCAGCCACAAAAATGAGCCCTGGCGAGCTCCGGCTTTACACAAACACCGCGGCGCTGACATACACACTGCAGCGGAAAAGTGAGGCCGAGTGGGAGAGAGGAGCGGACAGTGAAAGCGGATCATTGACGAGCTAAGGCTTCATTCACATTTTTGTCAGGGCCTGGTCTGTGTGAATTGAAAACAGGCAGTAGTCCTTGTAAACAGGCCACATAGTGAACGGCAGGGCTCGGCTGTTTAAAGATGGTTTTGTCTCGTCTGTGGGAAGTGCGCCTCCTCTGTCAGTGTTCAATAATGTAACGAACGTGGTGACTGATGAGTAAATCAATAACAACAAGCTCCAATCCCCCTGATGGAAGAATGAAACATCTTCCTTTTCAATCATTGAGCTTCGAGCCTTCCCAATTCAACATTCCAGGTCTTGTCCTAAATACTATTTGCTCCACTTAACTTAACTACAAGGAATTATTTGAGTAAATGCTGGCTAAAGACAGAACTACATTGAAATTTGTTGTCAAAATGAGCAGCAGAACTTCGAGCACCACAAGCATCGTGTGAAATTATGTGAAACCATTAAAAGTTAGTACAGGGCAACCTATTTTCCATGCTGCGGCAATTCGTTGTAATACTGTGGTCCTAGCCTGGCCTTAGCCAACAGCAAAATGAGTACGAGGGTATGGTAAGACCAGGCTACTATGGTCCCATCGTAGGCCCAGATTCTTCAGTCTTAGTTGATGTGGCGGATGTTTCGATCTTACTGCAAACATCTTCCTCAGCAAATTCACGATAGGATGGACAACTCCTGTACGACTGAGAACCTACATAGACTATGGTCCCATGTTGAGCTGAAGCAGAGGTGCTAAACCTTTCGGCGCTTTCAAGGTACTCTTAATGACTGCAAAGCCCAGTCTTCTACCCATGGATTAAGGTTATGGCTAAAAATGAAAATATTCTTTAGAAACATACGTTACACCAAATTGATAAAAGAATATTTACTTGATACTGCCAATACAGTATAAGGATTTATAAAAAAGCCCTACAGGACTATAGCCTGATACATAATAATAATGGCTTACACTTGTATTTTTTTTTGTATTTGCCCTTTATTTATCCAGGAAAGCCAGAAGCTCCCTTTGACTGACATGTAAACATTTTGGCCCCTCTTTAACTCATTATTGGAAATAGTGTTGTTAAAATGACCCTCAGGTGCTTGTCTTACCACGCACTATACCATCATGTTCTTTGTCTTTTAATATTTTCAACATTAAAAGAGAAGCTAACTCGCACATACCTTGATATGGCTTTGGCTCCGCAAAAACAACATGGCGGCGGTTCAAATGCTAGCATGAATTGGCTTTGTTAGCCCGCGCTGAATGCTATGAGGCTGAATGTCACGTGGGCTCCCTCCATTTTATTCTATACTCTACGATTGCAAGCCTGTGCAGCCAGGGCTGTAACCAGGAGTTTAGAAATAATAAGGTGAAAATATATTTATGGGGGGGGTCTGTAGCCCGTGGTAGCTCCGCCTCTGCTCCTGTCAGTGAGCTGCAGCCTCACGCTGAGCTGTGGAGTGGACACAAGTGTCAATAAAACATGTTTACCAGTAACCTGTATTTGTAGCCTCTATAATAATACAGTGCTGGACAGGTGTGGATTTTTTTTTTTATTATTTTGGCTGCCCCCTAGCGGCTGGAGTGCGTGTTTTGGTTATTTCTTTAAACATTCATAACTCCTCACAGGAATGGGCTAGAACCTACATACTGCTCTAAAACCTGTGTTTTGCCGTTGTCTGTTGGCTGCTAAAATACACATTGCTTGCACACATAACCAACGGGAACCTTTTTGGACTAATGTATTCTGATTACAGGCAATTACGCCTTATTACCATTTTGTGGAGAAGCGAGAGCTCGTTTGCAGAATTAGTTCAGTGACGGGAAGAGACCAGAGGTGGGGAATACTTCCTGGAGCGCACAAGTGAAGCCCAGCCAGCAGACACAGTGGCGGGATTAGGCTTCTCTATCACACGCTCAAACCATCCTGAAAATAAAACTAAATTATAACACCATTCCATCAAGAAATTACTGATGTTTTTAGATGAAAATGTGGGTTGGAAAAAGATGTCCTGGGCGAGATAAATCATCCTCTGAAAGTTTTTAGCGGTGCCCATTCTGGTGTTGATTTTGAACCCAGTTTGTTATTTTAGCATTTAAACATATTTTAATTAGTTTAGTTGCAAGCAAATAGTTACCCTGCGAAAATATATTCTGTTTCCAAACAAAAAATAAACCCACAAACCTCCACAGATGAATAACCTCATGACATCATGCTTACTGGAATAACTCAAATCCCTTGAACCTTTGAGCAACAAAGTCTAGAGCACATTTCTCCGCCTGACAGCTCCACAGCGGAATAATTTTGTTGCACAAGCTCCGAAAGAGGACCCAACAAAACATTTGCAAGTCTGAGATGGTTGTAACGTATAAAGTTGACTTGTAAAGGTTATATCGCAACAGATCGGTGCTTTAATGCTATAATTGAGTCAAATCTAAGAGTAGGAAGTAGGAAGAGAAGGTGTCTATCCACTCTCCTTTTGCCAGATTTGTCAGATGAGCTCATTTAGTCAAAGTGGACATATCATGCATAAATGTGGGTTAATAACACTCTTTTTGCTTCCTCAGCTTTTCTACTGGAAATCTTCAGACTGGGCCACATGCCAAATTTTGTAACAACATCTCATTATATAACAACGCTTCAAAATGTAATCGTGTAATTAAAACACACTGCATTCATTGGTAAAAACATATTTCATCGTTTATAAAACATTTATACAATTTTATTTCATGAACCCCCCTCCCGTTCATGTGTGAAGCGCTTTGGGTGTGACTTGTGTGATATGAAAAGCCCTATACAAATAAGACTCCCTTTCCCTTATTATCCACTGTTTATCATTTATAGGCACCTAAGCCGTTACCATAGTAACAGTGTGCATCATCCCTGCGTTAGGCACATGCCAGGAATAGGAAAAGGATTTAATCGGGTCATCATACACTGTACTCTACAAGGCAGGTGCGGGAATGACATGTAAACAGGGAATACAAGCCTCAACTTTTAGCAAACTAACAAACCGATGGCACCATGATGAACATGAACACACACACAGAACAGGTCCGATGATTGATTATAGGACATTAAAATGTGGAGTGACTGGAGGACAGTGTTTTGTGTTCTGTCTATGATGCAACCAACAGGGGTTTTCAACCAATGGTACGTGGCCCCCTGGTGGTCCGTGGCAGTACTGTTGGTGGTCCGTGACTTGCTCTCCAGTTTAACTACTAAAAATACAATATTCATGATATATCTCTTTTAATAATAATTCTACTTTTGTTATTTTAAACATTTGAGAACACAAAACATTGTAAAATAAAGTATATAGCCCTATTTTTTACAAAAAATAGGCCTATATTGCACACACGCACACACAAGGGGCCACAGACTACTGCTTCGTCTGAATGGTGGTCCCTGGGGCAGAACCAGTTGCAAACCCCTGCAACCGAAATTGCGCGAATGACGTGAAATGCTATTCCAGGTATGTTTTTGACAAGAGAACCACGTTTTAACATGGCTACAAGCTCCAAAAAAAGAAGTTTTTTTGCACGCTTCATACAGTCAAATCTCAACCATCGAAATATTTTGTGAATCTGCAGTAATGCTCTGTGGTAAACGCGAGGCTGTGTGTCTGGGCCCTCTCTGGTATGCGATGGCGGGATATTTAGGTCTATGGTTTGGGACAGGAAGAGGGGAAAGCGCTGAGGTTATTTGATTGCTTCATTATGGTCATATATATGGCCTCATATTTATGTATACTTTGTTATGTATGTCATTACATGTACATGAGTGAGTGTTTGTTTGTTTGCGCATGTGTGGATGTGTGTGTGTGTGTGTATGTGTGCGTGTGTGTGTGTGTGTGGCAGTAGAGAGGGCACAGTGTTCGGACCACCCTGCGCGCCGGCCTGACTGACAGCGCGGGGCTCTCACACACACTCACACACACATATACACACACACACACACACACATACACACTCACACGTCAGCCAGCTCGTTTTTCACCATGTTTTCTACTCTATTAATGTTTCATGACCAAATACATATCAAGCTCCAAAGCAAACATGCTGTATTAAAATGGAATAAATCACTTTGGCTTACGGCGGGAGAAGTCGGTCTCTGGCAGCGGCCCTGTGCCACCCAGTAGTATCACATCACTGTAGGTGCTGTTTTAACCCTGCTGCCACCCCTCGCTCCACACCGCCGCGTCTGATTGAAACGGACAGCTCCAACACTGTTTAGACGCTGCTCAAATTGTCCTCTCATTTGCTCTTTAATATTAGGGATTAAAATCAATTTGGTGGTGACATATGCGTAAATTAGAATGATTTACTAATTTACAAAGTATTTCATCATTTCAGGACTGTTCCCCTTATAAGCCGGATAACTCAATTTACAAAAGCTTGTATCTGACTTGACACACACATGCAAACTTAAAGAGGATATATATCATTTGTATAAGGCATGTATCGGCTTTGTGTTCTATCTGTAAATATAGCACATTTTTATTGAGCGATGGAAGTTGGAAGTAGAATCTACATTTGTGCAATTTATTCCTCTGGTGGTCCGCCCTGCTACATTTCACTTCACTGCCACAACTCAAAGCTGCACGCACGCTCAAAACTTGCCTATAATGAATTTGCGTGAACAATTCAGAGGCGGGGGACGGATTGTGAGAGCTAGAAAGGAGTTAGAGCCCGAAACTAACGGATTCACAAACCGGGAAAAATCAGGTACCCCCACCAGGAGTTGCTTACATACAGTTGACTTACATACAGCACATAAACTAAATATGGCTTCGACAATAGAGTTCGGGAAAATCCACTGTTGCCATGGTAATCCGCCATGTTTGCAGCTGCTAGCAAACGTTATCCATAGACTAACATTGGCTAGAAACATTATAAAAAGTGGAGAAAAGAGCCGTGAAACAGCTCTGTTAGCTGCTGAGTCACTGCTGGTAAATGCAGCTAACTCACTGTATACTGTCAATGCTTTTCTATGAACGATTACCGTATTTTCCGGACTATAAGTCGCTCCGGAGTATAAGTCGCACCAGCCAAAAAAGGCATAATGAAGAAGAAAAAAACATATATAAGTCACACTGGACTATAAGTCGCATTTTTGGAGTTGGGGGATTTATTTTACAAAGTCCAAGATCAAGAACAGACATTTCATCTCGAAAGGCTGAATAGGTGTACGGTATGCTAGCGATGAACAGTTATTCAGATAACTTTAGCATAAAGAACAGAATCAGTGTGAAAATAACGAACATGTGAAATGATATATTTCAATATATAAGTCGCAACTGAGTATAAGTCGCAGGACCATTCAAACTATGAGAAAAACTGTAACTTATAGTCCGGAAAATACGGTAGTCCAGTTTTACCTTTTAAAACCTCCATTAGTTTATTATGGAAAAAACCTGCTGCTAATCCCATAATGCTTTGTGATATGACATCACGATCCAGAACTCTACGCTTTTGTCACAAAAATATTTATATAATACGTATCACAGCGCACAGGGCCCAATGTAATTCGCTATCAAACTTTAATATATTACCATACAGTATTGCAATTCAATATCATAAGGAATTGCTATAGTTGGCCCTGAATGAGTTGAAAAAGATCTCAGAAAGTGTCACCCGCGCCGCTGTGTAGTGTGTGACAGGAAGTGGCAGAGGACAGTAAATGGTTTTTGACGGTTGACGGACACTGCACATCAAAGCCCGATCTCCGGGCCCCGAGCTCTTTCCCATCGTTAAAACCAGGGGCCGCTTTAACTCGCCGACGGCTCATTTGATTCTAATGAGCTGAAATAAATAGAGCCTTTTCCACTGGTGCCTGTCTTGTTTGGGGACTATTTTTTGAAGATAGCTGTATCTCTCCATTCTGTTCCGGAGCGTGTTCCCGAACTTCCTGGCACGGACAGCCTCCACCTCTGCGCAGTGCGTCACCGGCCGCGGTCTACGCTCGACCCTGACACGATTAGCAATATGCAGATCGCTGTGTCGTCACTACTGGCTTTACTTTGACTCATATCCTCCAGGGACACTGTTTATAGTAGAGTGAGTGGTGCAGTAGCCTCCGATGTGTGGGCTGGAGGCGGTTCAGCTCGTCAGTGACTCACGAAGGACAATAAGGGGAAGTAGTGTTGACGTTGTGTACAGTATTGATTCACGCAAGGTGGAGGTTGCTCTATGTGGGGACTGTGCGTGCGGACTATAAATAGATTACCTTAGCTGGCGTTATTTTTAATGTGCTGTTAGTAAAGAATAGTTCCAATTAGTTTTTTTTGTCTCCTCCCCTGAGCAAAACATGATTATACTTTATTTCACTCTGCCCATCTGTGTGAACAATCGAAACTTGTCAACTGAAAATGTAGTTGGCTTTCATAGTATCAGCAGGTCCTGACAGAACAAGCTCAATGATTTAATAATTAAGGGAAGACACTGCCGGTGTTTGTATATCAAAATAAGGCATTATCTGTGTGAAAATAGCCAAAATTCCTTATATTAATAATGTATAGAGCCAGATTTAAAATGTATGGTTTTATTTTGTTTGTGATTTAGTTACAAAGATGTGTTCAGAGGGGATTTTCGGATATCTTGTTAAGTTTTTGAATAAGCTAATTAGTGAAAAAATATGTACTATTCAAGTGTTTCCTTGGTTCAAAATAAAAATCAATAAATCAGGATGGAATTAGATATTAAAAATCCCTCTAAGCAAACTTTTAAAATATTTTTAAGTACAAGACTGGAAAATGTGGTTTCTGTAGCTGCTAATTAGATAATTTGCAATTGCTTTTTTAATTTTATGGAGAAACATTGAATCATCATGAAGTGCAATGATTAAACACCTAATTGTGAAGATTAGGGAATTATTTGTTTCCAGGTGAAAGTTGTTATGGCAAGAGCGCAAAAGGACCCAGAACTTGAGAATTGAAAGAAATAAGAAATAGTTTTGCAGAATAGCAATTGTGCCAGTGTTGTTACATTTTGTCATGGCATTAGATTTGGTAATAAAACATTTACTGTTGATCTTTGCTACAATTTTCAGAACGCTAAAGCTCTTTTACAATGATCCATGACTCCAAAACCTTTTCCATTTCCGTCGTTATTATTTCAAGACCTGCAGCTTTCGAGGTTGTCTTTTCCATTTTCAGCTTAAGGCATGGATTATTCAGCTCCTACAACAAGCACTAGTTTTCTCTCTTGATGCTCCAGTGGCTTGGCGGGCTGATAGCTGCCAGTCAACCGTGCTGTACCCAGGCCACGCTTTCACAATGAAACTTTCTCATTATCACAAGTTGTGTTTAATTTGACCTGTTTTCTGAATCCAAGCGCTCGTTCAAGAGCTAACTGGCCAAATATTTGTGGAGGAGAAGTTAATGGGTGTCCCGTTTCACAAAGTCCCCAGTTATTTATGTCAATGAGGGCCATTGTGTGGATACGTGGCAGGCCCCTGCTAACCGCTCCACTTGTTTAGATTTTCTAGATGGAATCCCACACTCTTTATAAGCCAGCGCTAACCACCAAACCAATGAGAAAGCCGTGACGGGCCTTGCGTGTTTACGGCACATCCCTGTACATAGATGCATTTGATTACACTTATACACTTATGCCTATGCGGCACATACATTTCCATGCAAACAGTCTCACCACAGACACTCCCCCCGCCGTCAAAGACCCACCACGGGAGCCCACACCCCCAGACCGGGCCGGGTGACATCATGGCCGGGATGACAGCACGTCTTCTAACCCCATTAGCGTGATTGCAGGTGGCTCCGCTGGAATAATTTATGGGTAAATATGCACATACGCTCTCACTCTCACTCGCATGGATTTACAGTCGGTATTCGAACCGCAGCCTTTGGGAGGGGGAGTCCTGTACAAATAATGACATTGTGGGACTGCAGACCCGCCCTGGCAGGATGGGAGGTTGTGGACATGCCTTCGGGTGTCAAGTGTCAAATAAAACCTGTTGAAATTACGCTAAGTGGGCAAGAAGGTTAGGACTTGTTTTAACTGTGGTGCTACGAGGTCGTATTTTATTGTATTTGAGCAGGTCTGGGTAAATGTTGGATTTGAAAGCTTGTATTATGTTAATAAGCACAACCGTAGGTGACAGCGGGAGCTCAAACATGTCAAACGAAGGCTTGGGGAAAGTTAAAAATAATACAAAATAAAAAACATTGCAGCACTGATTGACATTTTATAGGATTTTTTTGTTCCCTGATCAAAAACATACCTAGAGTTTTAAGCCAATAGTCTAGTGATTAAGGCTGCTGCACATGTGTAGCTGCAATAATATAGCCTCAAAGCAGCGATTATTGGCCCTCGCTGTCCGCCCCGCCTAGATCAAGGGGCCTAATGCACACGTTGATCTTTAATCTTAGATTATGGTGTAAAAGGCACTGTCTTTCTGTATTACATTTTTTCATGGATTTTAGTTTTGGAATGATATATGACATGGCAATTCCACTTTATTTTTCTTATTGTAGGGATGTTAACATGTCTTTTTAGTATCTAATCATAAGTGTCAGGTCACCTGTATTGGTTTATTTGAAGGCATTTTTGAGAACACCCACATGTTCGAAGGTGCAGTGAGGGGAAAACAAAGAGAGAAAAGAACTACTCTTTCACCAACTGCTCCACGACTACTAAAGTTTTTATAGATGTATTTTACCTAAGAAAGATAGATACATGAAGAGGAACAAAGTGGACTAAAGCAGTACCACTTTCACAGCAGTGTTATTGGACCTTCAAAATACTGTAGTTTTAATTCACTCTACAGTAGCATCATTTTATCTGGAAATGTGTTTGTGTTGACCTATTGATTTTTGCGCTACCTGAAAACTTTCACATGATTAACTTTTAGATGATGCTGTCGACCGTGACGCATACATAATTTGGTATTTCTGACCTTTGCTGCCTGTTTCCTCCTGATCCTGTACTTCTCTCCGTGAGACTGTATTGTCGTGGCTGTGCTGTGGACCCCCTGGTAACTCTATGAATGATGTGTATCCGCGGGGCACTCTCTTTTCCCATGAGCCCCCACTTGAAGCATTACCCAGTGAGAGTCCTTCAGGCTACTCCCTAAAATAGTTTGTACTGTATAATGAGTGTGGCTGGCGTATTTATTTGGCCTCTGTGCCTTATAAGTTCAAAGTATTTGCGATCTAATTTGGTTCACCGGCGATGTTTGGAGATCTCAACCCAAATGATCTCACCGCGTAACGTTTCACCCAATGAATTGAATAAAAAGTCCCTCAAAAGCACACTTCTTTACTGTGAGATTGGCTATGGTTCATCTTCAGACGCACGGAGAAGACAAGATGACACCGTTTCCTGCGTGTTCGTTCTTGGCCTTGGACTGACATTTCCAGCAGCTGTGAGTAATGTAGTCTTCACCGCGGCGCGCTGCTCACCATACACTCCGCGGACAATGAGGGGGGCGACGGCTACCAACGTCCACAGCCGGAGCTCCCAAACACACAGTGAGTCACAGCGTCGTAACACCGTTTGACACAAATGCCCACACTATATGCTACTGTACAGACGCGCGGAACACCCTCCAAGAGCGGCCAGCGACGCCAAAGGTCACCAGCCGCCAAGTACAATTCACATGTAACTGCCCTATTGGATAATATTGATGTTTGTGGAGTCACAGGTCTGAGTGGGTGGTCTGGCACATTGAAACAGAGCTAAAGAAAGAATGACTTGAGCACAGGTCACTGCACTTCATATGAGGTCAGGCCGAGGCAATTACTTTACATCTTTTGCTTCACTATGTACCTGAACAAACTCATTTCTTCTTCTTCATGTACCTGAACAAATCTCCATCATATCGATTAAATACAATCTATTTCAATAAAATCTTTATCTAAAGTGAAATGTGTTTTTAGGAATAGGTTGAAAAATGTAATAAAAATCACACAATATCAGCCAAAGACAACAAACTACTCTAATAGTAATAATTCATTGTTTCTTCTTCTTCTTTTTCTGTTTCTTCTTCTGTTTCTTCTTCTTCTTCTTCTTGCAGTAGTAAATCACTTTGAGTCTGTACTAGTTCAGTCTTTCTTTGTTATATATTTCTGCTTATTGATATTATTATGTCTGAAAGGCAGTAATACAGTCAGTGTAAAGCGCTGGCCTGAGCGGTGCATCACTGTCAAACACCTGTGGACTCCGGAGACGCGAAGAATGTGGCTAATTACCAAACTGCTTCTCTGTTGCTGATTCCACACATCTCTAATGCACTTTAAATGTTGCAAAAAGCATGCTTTTTTTTTCACAACTAGCTCTTAAAAAACCACTGGATGGAGATCCGGAAGCTGAAATCCACCTGTTGCATGCCTCGGTTCACGCGTGCCCACCCCCCCCTCTACTGTACAAACCCCCCTCTCTCTCTCTCTCCGGAGGCTACCGTGACAATAATGAGCACTTCCTTCCACCCCCCGTCACCTTATTCTCCCGCTCCTCACCCCCTCTGCTGCCTCGCGTGTAGAATTGGAGGAGCTTATCGCCTAGCAACCGCAATTAAAGTACAACAAGTGAGCGGCGGCGGCGGCGGCGAGCAGCCACATAAGCTTTTCGCGGAAGGGGGAAAGAAAGAAAAGGAAAAAAAAAAAAAGCACAGTCCTTTCGTGTGACCAAACGTTCGCAAACGTGGAGGGAGTTACTTAAGGAACGCAGAGAGAGAGCCGGAGTTGGGAGTTTGACAGGTGGCCGTGGAATCAGAAGTTGGAATAGCGCTTTCCCAGCATTCGACAGGTAGGTCCCTGAAGTGGAAGTGGCTTTCGCGGCTCGGGTTTTGCGCATGTGATCTGTATTTATGTGGAAGTATTGGAAAAGATTAGTTCCCAGGCGTTCATCATGTTGAGCATGAATGTTGCTCTGGTGGAATCACAGCTGCTGTAGAGGTATGCACCTGCCTCTGTCGGAGCGGGAAACTGACACCCGAGCAGGGGAAGGGAAGGATGATAATTATACCCAGCGCATTCTCTAATTGCAGTGTTTAGCATCGTTAGTAATGTGTGTCTTACATTTCTCACTTCTGGTTTTGCTGTTTAGGAAAGTATTTTGTGCAACAATTCGGCAAACAATGTAGACTGAGGTAGACTGCTTGTTTTGATGTTTGCATTGTCGTTTTGAGTCGTTTTAAGTTTCATTTTTCCAGTTGACTATTTGAGGATGATTCTAAAAGCAGGTGCTATGCTTGCTAATACATTTCTGTGTCTCCTTGTGCTGAGAGAAGAGGATTTTTTTGCGTAATTGAGCACAAATGGTACAATTCTTGGCTTCATGGTGTCCACATTTTAGTAAAAAGCTCATCTTGTCTGTCTTTCTTCATCAAAATGTCCTAACTGATACCTTCTGTAAAGGGTATTTGACATTATACAAGCACTGATGCCAAATACAGCCACAATCCTAATGAAAGAAGAGATAAATATGAGAAAATAAAGTTGCCACTGTTATTGATTAGCTTCAAACGCTCTGAATCTTAATGGTGTGGACAAGAAGCAGAGCGCCATCTAAATTTAGTGGTCATTAGCGGAGATTGAAGGTCACCGGGGTTCAAACAGGGGACACCCACGGGCTGGCGGGGGGGCGGGGCCGGCAGCAGCCCCACCTGTCGGGGAGCACAGAGGTGAAAGGCCAGGCCCAGTAGGGCGTCCCTGGCGCGCTCCAAGGGCACATATGCATAGGTAGACCGCTTTTAAATGTCACCGTGCGCCGCACAGAGGAGTTGTCAGCCGCTGGTCAAATGTCAGAGGAGGTAGCATTAAACTGAGCAGCGTGTCTGATGGCGGCTGGGAGGTTTGAAAGGGAAGAGATCACCCAATGCTGACCCGCTATGTAGCTCAGAGTGTTGGCGTTGTTAAAATGTGAGCTTACTTTGTGGGCATTCAGACTGTCATCCACTGGCTGAAAAGTGATAGTTCTATTTCTCTTGCCCATGGTTGTGTTTCTTTGCTTTGATTCTGTCTTGTTGTCACATGACCATCGCATCTTTCTGCATAACTTAGAATAAGTAGGATGAGCTTATGAACAAGATGCCTGCGTAGTGTTTCACGCACCTGCCTCCAGCCTGATGATGTCATGGCGTACTGCTAATGTATCGTTTAGACAGCTTCATTGGACATGTTCTGGTCATTTCAGTTCTCAAATTGCGTCCACAACAAGACATCTTTGCTTTTAGCTGGCAGCTTTTGGTTTTTGGTTTGTTGCGTTCATATGACACTGTTCATTTTGACAAAATATTTTAAATTTAGATTTAGGCTTTTGACAAAAATGCCATTTAGTTTTATAGGTTGAATAAAATATAATCATTTATTTCAGGCATCATTGAAGACCTGACTTTCTGGGAGCAGGGACGTCTCCAGCTCTCCTCAATGGAGATGTTGACTAATGGCAGCTAAGTATGAGATCTGAATAGTGCATCATAGTCCCGCCCACCCGCTCGTATGTACAAGCACGTGCCTTGGTGCCGGAAGTAATAATCCCATTCAAAAATTGCATAGACTTTTCAAAAAAATTCTAATTGTATGAGTTTAAAATCATCTCATGTAAAGTGCTTTGTGACTATGTCTGTGAAAGGCGCTATATAAATAAAGCTCTTCTTCAAGAACGATGGAGGCTAATCAGTTACGTGCTAACTGCTAGCCATAGCGTGGATATTTTACAAGCAAGAAAATACCCAATACTTGAAAACAGGGCGAAATATTTTGGTTTATACATTTTTGGATACAATTTTAATTTATTATTTTGTGTTTTATGCCCATAAGTCTCCATGTAGCTGATTAGCTGCTATCGTTATTTTTAAACATTTGATGCAATTTTTGAATGGGATTATTACTTCCGGCACCGAGGCGCGTGCGTGTACAGATGAGCTGGTGGGCGGGGCTATCATGCTCCATGGAGTCGGTTCTCATCCTATATGTTTGTGGTGTACCTTCAACATTTAGTCAAATAATTATTTTTTGTTTTAGTCTAATTTTAGTCAACTAAATTTAACCATAATTTTGTCAATTTTTCATTCATTTTATTTTATAAAATTATACTTAATCAAGATCCACCACTTCTTCACTTGGGCATTTCATTTTTCATTTTTCCTCAGCATCCCACTCACCCCCTCCATAGCCCTATTGGGCGTGAGTGGGGGGTGAGTGGTCTGAGTTGGTCTGATCTCCAACTAACCAAACCTGTCTCATAACTTCATATTAGTGTCCCTCGCAATTGCCAAAAAAACAATATTATTAAACTGGAAAGACAAAACCAAAATCTCCATCAACCACTGGTTAAATCACTCAACATTGGAAACGCTAACACAAACAAATCATCACAATAACACCTGGGACCTCTTTTTGCATAGAAAACTGATTCCTCTACCTGCCTCCCCCACTATCCTCCCCTACTCTCCCCTTTTGTGTTGAAACATGTTCTTTTTATGTATTTGTAAAAAATGAACATAAAGGAATAAAAAAAATAATTAAAAAAAGGGATGAGGCTCTTTCAAACTGTGTCACTGAAGTTCACATGTTTATTGTCCTTTATTTGTTTCATTTAGTTGTTTTTAGTCGACAGAAATCATCTTTGAGATTTTAGTCATAGATTTAGTCTCATTAACTTTCTTTAATTTAGTATTGGTCTAATTTAAGTCAGCGAAACTATTACTTTGACTAAAATGATGCCAAAATATTTTAGTCGACAAAATCAACACTGATCACAACATTCTAAGGAATTCTATGGTGGTAACCGTTCTCTTTCAGCACAAGGTCACAGGTCAACCTCTTACGGTGTTTAAAAGTAAAACAAAAGGTTTTGGAAATATAGTTGTGCTCAAAAGTTGCATAAGTTTACATGTGACATTCTGTCAACGTATGCATTTCATAGAATATGAATGATAACAAGAAACTAGCCAAATGTCCCTGATCAAAAGTGCATCTTGAAACAAATATCAATTTAGAGTCCTGTATTTCAGCTGAAGTGAGTTTTTCTTTGCTCCTGAACAATTTTCCTGGCAGTTGTCAACATTAGATCAGGGACATTTGAGTAGTTTGTGTTTCATTATGATTTCAAAAGAGTAAACTCAGTTCTTTGACAATAAATGGCTTCGCACAACCACTAACCATGAGAGGAGACAAAGAGTGTTGTGTTATCATTCACATTCTATGAAAAATGGCCAAAAGATTAAAAGGGTATGTAAACTTATGAGCACAACTGTATGTGGAAATAGTATGTGTGATTTTGGTCAGATGAAAAGATTAACATGGCATTAATACTTCCTAACATTTGTGGATTTTCTATTTTGAGATTTCCTTCGCTCCCATAGTTGTATAGGCACCTTCCCTCTGACTGACATAATGACATCATTAAATTGTAGAACGTGAATACAACCTATTCCCCTGTGCGCCAGCAAAGGATAAGTTTAGGTGTTTTGTTTGCTCAGAAAAGAAGGCGTACTCCACTGGCATGGTGTCAGTGGACCGACGCTAACCACTGAGGCATAGCGTTGATTGATCCACCTCCTGTTCTTTAAAGAAATAGACTCAGCTTGTGTGCCAGGACAATTGTAGGGACAGGTTACATCACACTCGCACCAGCCGTATCTGAAGAATGTCATCTTGTTGGCGAAAGGTTTGACAATGCTTTCCTCAATCCCAAGGTGCAGCTTATGAAGACACCTATCACAAAGTTATTGCTTAAACCTCCTGGGCATTTTTTGATTTTCTTTCTATGGCTGGCCTGAATTCGCCTCTGGCCACTGTTACAGATGTGTGTCTCATCTGCCCCGGGCTCACCCTGTCTCAGTGTGTGTCCATATCGAATAAGGCAGCTCCGCCGCGGGGAAGCGCCCGATCGTCCCCTGCAGAGACAAGCTGGCAGGAAATATTTCGAGTTGTGAATGAACTCGGATGACTTCTTGATTAGATTAAGGCTGCAGCGCGCGCACAAATCCTCATCCACTGACACAATAGATGCCTGTGGTATGGATAAGGTTTATTTGTTGAAAAAGCGTTTGAAATTCCAGCCAGCTAGATCATTATTTTTACAAGAGACAAGTTCATTAGTCGTGTAATGGCTACAAGGTGGAACTGATCACCTGAATAGTGCTCCAGGCTGTCAAGGCTATTGTAAAACATTCTTAAGCTTGTACCGACTATTAAGTTCACTCCTAAAGCATTGTGATCGGGTGTCTTTATTTTTAGAAACAGCTTCTACGAGATTCACTACGTTGCTTTGCCAACTTTCGCACGTTCATATCAACTGTAGCGCTAAAATGTCTTTGTTTTTCTTTTGCAGAGTCTGGGCTCAGCTGATCGGAAGGAGAACCATCACAAAAAGTAAGTCGTTTGGAGTGTTGTTGCATTGTAATTGGCATCATCATCACCTTCTGCGTGCACTGGTGTCTGAATGAGAGTGTGAATGGGAGAGAGGGTCCTTGAAGTGCTTTGAGCCTAACCCCGCACTCACACTGCATCCGAGGTCCGCCATTGCGTGTCCGTTTCGGCCATGTTTTGACTTAAAGTCATTAAAATCAATGCTGCACACACACTAGTCCGTCACGGCCCGTCTCCGGCTACGTCAGGTCCTCCGTCCTAACGGAAAGAATCCGCAAGGTGTCTATTTTTGACAGATGCCGCAGACACCGGAGCGGCCTCCAGTCAAGCTGGCGGGAATATTACGAGGGATACCGGAAGTCCAGTGTCAATGTTAAGAACATCCGGTGTATTTCAAAATAAAATCTGTCCGTTCACAATGTATTTTATTGTCTTACGTCGGAAATGTAAACTTTACATCATTGCCGGTGGTGACACGGGGTCAAAAGTGCAATGCACTTCACACATGTTGAGCACTCACGGGAACCCAGGTGAAGTTGTGTTATCACGAGCGCTGTTTCTATGTCTCAGACGGAGCTGGACGCAGCCGCTGACGGACGCAGCCAATGGACTGGTGTGAGTGTCAGTTTTGCGGAAAACGGAGACGGGTCGGTACCGAACCCGGATTGGAGTCAGTGTGAGCGCGGGGTTAAGCAGGTAGAAAAGCGCTATATGAACGTGACTCTTTGAAAGCATAATGTGTTTTTTTGTTTTATGTTTTACACTAAGTCAGTTTGCAGGATTGGGATGAGGAGTAGTTGTGCAAATGCATTACCAAAACATTTCATGATGTCCTATTATGTTTATAGTACAATTGTGCCCACATTTAGGCCTTTTATGCTTATTGTATATTACATAACATGAGTTCTGTGTCTGATTTATGTTGGAACAAGTATTACCTTACTATTTGAAGAGACCTAATCATGCTTCATTCTGACTTTAAAGAGCAAGTAAGAGTAAACACCAAACCTACTTTTTTTGCTGATAAACTGTTGCTGATAAACTGTTACTATTACACACACATTTAGGATGTTTAATAGTATTATCTACATGTTCCAGTTAATATTTGGACATTTTAGTGCAAACTTGCTCAAAAGTGTCCTTTATGCCTA
>OMNZ01095708.1:0-10051 GCA_900303255.1 Lesueurigobius sanzi
TGATTCTCCTCTGTTGGTGTGTTGGTGTGGGTTCTCCCTGGGTACCGTAAAACAATTCCAGTATGGTATCGAAAAATGTTTTTTCGGTACCACTAGTATAGGGGGGGGGGGGGTATTGAAAAATTGTTTTCTGTTTTAGATGGCACGTTTTGGTGCCTGGCAGGTCCTGAGTCCTGAGGCTTAAGAAAGTTACTTGGTTGTTATCAGCTCAAATAAATTGAAGAAATTGTTGTATGGTTCTAGAGATGACCAGTAATTTAGGATAGGTATCAAAAAAGTATTTTTCAGGTAAAAAAGAAGTACTCCGTCTCAGACTTTCTCCCATGATCCATGTGGTGAATCAGTTACTCCGAAATACAGCTGTAAACTGGAGAGTTACTAGTTGGTCTTCTCTCTCTAGCAAATCAGAGGCCTGTAGTTGGTTTGTATTACCATAATGTCGGTCTTGGTCCGACAGGCTGTCACAAAGTACTGTAGAAATGCAACAAAACGAGGTTAGAGGGACGCTGTGAGCTTGTCTGTTGGGGTCATGACTGTACCCCACCTAGGCTCTTATCGCGCCGATGGTAAAGCTCGGTTGGTTGTTCTTTTCCTGGAGATGACTTCACCCGGTGAGATGAGCCCGTGGAATCCCAAATGTATGAATCACATCGCTGTCGTGACGGTCATTAAAAAAGACACATTTCTCCCACATTTCGTTCCTGAGGGCATAGAAAAATGGTCTGCTTCTCCCATGTCTATGCATTCATTATTAGCTCTAGCGCGGCTGAGGAACGTGATGCTCGATGTCGTGGAAGCTTTTCACGCTGCGTACAGGTGGTCATTTATACATTTCGAGCTTTTCATCATTTATTGCTGTGGCTGGAGTGCTCTCCACTGTCTGTACCAGGCAATGTACCGTCTCTTCTGATTGAACGTGACGTCTTAAAAGCCTCTCCACTGCCTGTAAATGTTGATCTAATGTTGGTCAACTTTAGTCCAGTCGGCTGTTCCCTGCGGCCTGTCGTTTGAGTTTGTTTGTGCGAGTGCAAATGCAGACATCTGTTTTAAAAGCTTTGTGTAATAATGTGTCTAATGGGCCCATTTACTTTTAAACATGTACATCACAAATTAAGTAAATGTTCTCTGTGAACAATTTGTGATTGTTAGTCTTAAGTAAGCATTATTTAGCAAATTGCCAGTGATTGTATGATTGCTGTTCCAAATACAAAACCACTAGATTGATTTGACATGTCCAAAACCTTTTAGTAGGGTATGTTTTAGTATTGAAGTCGCCATGAGTTTTAATAGACAAACAAACCTGTTTAGTTTGGCCATATTTTAACATCATACTCGTCATACTCAAACCACATTTTTCTCAAGTTGAATTGAACTTTAGCTAACCTGAAATCTTCCTCTGTCCTTTCTTCTCCCCAGGGCCGTATATGCAGAAAAGCAGGGAAGTCCAAGAAAGCCTTTAGTCGCAAAGAAGCAGAGGCCACCTTCAAATCCTTGGTGAAGACCCACGAGAAGTACGGCTGGGTGTCCCCGCCCGTGTCCGACGGCTGAGGGCTAGCGCGCTAGCCGTTAGCGCTAGCGGGCCCGCCGGGGGCTAGCTCTTCGACACGCAAAACAATACACCATGCTAACTCAATCGTCACTACGTCTCACTCAACTCATCTCGGTGTGTTTTTATTATTATTTTTGGAAACTTTTAAATTCCATTTTCCAAAAAAAAAAAGCTGAGAACATGCAGTCATTATTCTGTTTTGTTTGATAAGACTTTAAGGCCTTTTTCATGGTGTGTGTTGTCACTACTGGTCATAAGCTGGGAGTTTGCACGTGCATCGAAGTGTGTCTTATGTACTTTTTTTTTTTTTTTCCTCCTGATTAACACACTTATTGCACTTGGAGCTGAACAAATCTGACTTTATGGATTTCAAATGTGAAAGACTACTGAATGACAGATCACCTCATCCCTCTATCCTCGCCCTTACTGCTCCGGCATCTCTTTTCCTTTTTCTTTTTTTTGCAGTCGTCGCCTGCCCATTTACATATAAATGAAGCTGTTAATGTTTAATAGTGGGGCAGTGCATTGGCATCCATTCACCCACTCCCACATTCCCCGCCTCTTTCTTTTCGACTACGTGTTCAGCGCAACACAAAGATTGTAATTTTACATACGGCCCCTTTCTTTCTCTTATTGTTCTTGCCGTCTCGTGTGGCTAAATTTAGAGCTGACTGTTGCGTACGACGGGTTTCAAAAACGGAGGGAAACGCGTCATGTGCGTTGCTTTTTATGCAGAGACTTTGTATGATAACTATGATGGCTGTCAATCACCCCCCTTTTCATCGGCGTATAATCTTTTGTGTGTATGTGTGAGTGCGAGGAGGAAGACTGTAATTCCCATGATTTAGATACCAGATGGTACAGGGCTAAAGTAGTGCGTATTACGAGTCAACACTGGAGCTAGCCCTTTAAACAGGAAAAAATATGATTTACTGTGAATTTATTTAGCATTTTGCCTGTGTCCATACTCGATATCGTGCTGCATACTCTCCGTCTCTCCATGTAAACAAGTAAAAGGTCAGTAGAATGTACACTTTGGGGTGTTTTGCCGCACGCGCGAAGCAGCCCAGGCTCTCGCCGCAAATGACTATGCTGCGAAAATTGGTTCGGGCTATGAATGATGGCAGACTGACAGCCAGTGCGTTGAAGAGCAATCCTGAGTGCTTTCATCTTCTCGGAAATGTCAGGTAGCGTACGAAATGACCGTGCCGCGATTACTTAATAGTGTCTACTAGCTAGAGAGCGCCGCGCGGATGTTATATTAACTCCCGAGCAAAAGCGCTGGTCTTAATCATCGGGCGCCCCATAGTACGACATACTCCTCCGTGCGTGTGTTTGTTTTCCTATCCGTCAGTTAAATGTCAAAAGGGGAGAACCGCTAATTGGTCTGACATTTTGGGACGCGCATCATTAGCGGGGCGCAGAAGGACCGGAGAGCGGCGAGGCCCGGAAGAGGACGTTTTGTCACTTTTTCTTCTCTCCGTAGCGGTGGGGGAGACTCTTTGGTTGGAGGTACAGGTGCGCTCTCCCTCTCGGAAGGAAGGCCCATGTGTCGGCGCGAGCGAGGGTCGTCGAATTCATCATGTACAAATGCATATGTGAAATGGGGAAAAAAAAAAATAACACCATCTGGTATGTGGTCATGTGCAAACACCTGCTAGTCCTGTATGAATCTGGCTAGTCATTTCAGGGTCGTATAGTGTTCTCTCGGCTTGGAGAAAACTGTCCGTTATTGTTGAAGACAAAATATCTCAAAAAGCTGCGTGTTTGAGAATACTTTGTGATAGTTTAGATTGGTAGTTTGCAGAACCACTAACTGGGTGAACTCTGATAATGTTGTAATATATCTGCATGTGATATGTGATTGGTAGCTAGCTACTGTATATCTTTTTTCAAGAAAAGTAAAGAAAAAAAATCAACATCCGGAGAAAACAAAAAATGCAAAATGCTTCTTTTCTTGTACTTACAACTCTTTTGGATTCTGTACTGTATGTATATGCTTTATTTTTTCTTTCAAAAGCGTCCTACAAAATGTCACATTGTGTTATATGAATGTTTGTGTTTTTATTTATTTGTGGTTTGCCAAAATGAAGATTTGAAGCATGTTGCAGTTATTGTCACAAGATTACATGGAGAAAATGTACAAGTGTAATGTAGAGATGGGGAAGGTCCGTCGAGGCGGCAGGACTACGTCTGTCGAAAGAAGTATTGGGAGCTTACAGTAAATCAATTCTCTCGGCGCTCTCGAGGCCCGGCGCCCGCCACGATGTCACCGCTGCCCCTTCCCCATCGCGATTGGATCGTGGGGAAATGGAGTCGGCACATTTGGTCCGAAGTCCCCCTCGGCACAGATTCCAACACGGTAGAAAGATGCTTCAAATCTCTCGGTTAGGGATTAACGCGCACGTCTGACCTGTAATCTGTCGCTGCGGGAAACTTCATCCCTGACTGGAGTGTTTGGTCTCGGCCAAGGTCTTAATATTCAAAAGGTGAAAGGTCATTGCAAGACCAAACAGGAATGTGCAATAAAAGTTACAGCCTATTTAAATTGACATCTTGTGCTTGTGGTTTTGTGCTTCCTTCTTCCATGTGGCCGCAAATTAGGGCTTTATTGCATTGTGCATCAGCTTGGAACAACAGAAAGCTACACAACGGACAACTATACTTCAGATGGAGGGGTGGGAGAGACTGTTTTTGAAGGTATTCTCAAAATAGGAAATCTTCAATGCTGAACCTGGTAATATGGTGGAGTTTGGATCAACAAATCTTTCATCTGATCAAAATCATGTTTTAAAATATTGTCACCACTTTTGAACATCTTCATGAGAAAATCATTTGACCTTTAGTTCAGCAGGGTGTCTGTGGTTTCTTAGTTTTTATTTCAAAATGATCTAAATTAAGATTCTTAAAGTGTTCATTTCTATAAAGGATTTTGAGGTATTTTTCAAAATGCATAGTCGAAGAGCTACTGTAGCTCATCTTTTTAATTTTAGAAGCCTTTTTTTTTTTTTTTATCTATTGCAGGCCCACGTAATTGTGCACTTTTGAAAGGACAAGTAGCAAATAAAAGTGCATTTCTGGTAATAACTTAATGGTGCAAAGGATTAAAGAGATACAGTTGTATTAAGTTTGACCTTGGGGTTCCTGCATAGACCCTGATCGTATGCGCTGAAAGAGAAGACATTGGACTTTGTACTAGTTTGTTTCATGTGTAAAAACCCTGTAATTACAGAGATATTGGCCATAAACCAGGTAGACACATCAAAATATTGACATGTCATAAAGAAGTCCTGCCTGCCACCTCAATTTTGAAACTATGGGCTCTTTGTTGTGATGTCACGTGAACACAACCTGTTTAGTTTAAAATACAAGGTTGATTACCACAACATGCATGCTGCTTATTCATTAGAAATTCATCATACACAAAGAACAAGATAAACTCAATAATTCCTTGTTTTTTATAAGCCTGTTGTACATTGAGTCATCTCTGAACCAACTGCAGACCATATTTTTGGGACATTGGGTAATGCATAATACTAATGACCCAGTTTGTTACCGTGTCCCCTGCCTGGCCTCTCTGTTGTTCCATTTCCACTGTTGGCAGTCAATAATGTCTCCTGTATGGACAGGATGTATTCATTTGTCCTATGCACTTTCGTTAAGGTTGGAAAAAAAGACGCCCTGTTCCCTCCAGCACCCGCCACTTGCATCTACAATACATTACGAGACAGAGTGCGCCGTTGTAAAAGGTCGAGTACGAGGAGGCTCTCCAGAGGAACCGATATAGCTATTCCAATTAGCAGAAAAGCAACAAGACACATGAACTCACAAGGCCTTCGGTCCCACTTGGAATCAAATCAGTTCATTCTTATGTAACTGTAATAGCGAGAAGCTTGTTTGCTTTAAGTTAAATACCCCTGGCCTGAAAGGAACAAACATGTTTGTGTACAGTGGCCACATATTATGCTTTAGGAGCTGGGCATGAAGTTGGCATTCACAATCATATGTGAGAGATTTTTGCCAAGACCATTGCAAAAGAAAAGGGATAAGTTAAGAATGTTGACCTTACTTTGAGTCACTTTTTACACTTTTACAAAACAAAACATTAAACAACATAAATAACCACAACAATAGACAATGACAAGACGAAACACATTCCACTTCACACTCTCACACAGACTATTGAAAACAACCAAAACACAGGTTTAAAAGCAAAATAAACAGAAAATAGAATTAGACACATATTGTAAACAATGAAATACACGCCAACAGAAAGAAATAAAACACCTACAGACTTTTTAGTGAAGGAAAAAAACATTTTAGGGGTGGTATGAGACGCTTCTGTCTTAATTTAAGTGTGAATATACTTTTTGACACAGGTACTTTTTTTTTTTACTTCAAATCAAGGGCAAGTTGTAAGGAGTAACTGGACCAACATACTAACTAACTGCAGGCAACCAAGGCAGGACCTGCTATTTGAAATATTGCAAATTGTCCCCTTAGAATTATAAGGTTCTGTGTACATTTGTTCCTCTCTATCCGCTCATATAAAATAATGGAAAGGGGTAATGTGTTTTGGCATAAAAAACAAAAAAAATACACCTAACTTTACAGAAATCTGATACAGTACAGAACAGGTCCGGGAACAAGAATATATGAATATGACTCAATTTCTTCAAAAATGTCAGATAAGGGGACAAAATGTTTGCAATTATTATTATTCAGGATAGTGATGTCATATCGCAAAGCATTATGGGATTAGCAGCAGTTTTTTTCCATAATAAACTAATGGAGGTTTTAAAAGGTAAATTACTGGAGTTATTGCATTTTGACACTACAGTGTGTTAGATGTATTTACCAGCAGTGACTCAGCAGCTAACGGAGCTGTTCCACTTTTCTCCACTTTTTATAATGTTTCTTGCCAATGTTAGTCTATGGATAACGTTAGTAGCTGCAAAAATGGTGAATTTCCTTGGCAACAGTGGATTTCCCTGAACTTTCTATTCTATTCTATTGTGAGAACTCACATTGGGATGCAAGTTCTCACAATAGAAATAGTCCGGGAGCCAGGAGGCATCCAAGTAATAATTTTGCTACTATTATTTTTTATTAGTACATACTTTGAGCCATGACCAGTTGGGACCCGACCTTTTGTTTCAACTTGGCCCTGTTCAGTCGCAGCACCCCGAAAACCACTTTTTTTTTTGGGCCAAGCCTCAGACAGAATGTTGTCAGTTTGTAAAAACCGATGCTGTCGCCGCATACTGTGTCACACTGCAATGAAATTTGGAATAAAGAATCCTGACATGATGAGGACTGTGGCAATATAGCATTATAGGGGTTTATGTGTTTCTGTTTTCAAATATCACCCTATTAGCAAACATTATAAAAAAAAATGCATTCATTAGGAAAAAGTATCTTTGCAAACTGTATTACTCTGACACAGTGACATGGCATTCTTCTTTCAATTGTGAATAGAAAACCTCTTTGATTCATTAGCTTCAAATTAAGCCCAAGATGAGCTCTGTGTCTGACACGGATCATCTGCTATAAAAGAAAATATGTGGACAATATGGAATTCTCCATTCATTCTTCCTACTAAAACTATGTACCATTCCATCGAACAATTGCACATCAACAACTTAACTTTTTTGGATTTTTGGGGCCAACTGGTAATGGCTCATGGTATATACTAATAAAAAAAAAAATAAGTTAAATAAGTAAAAAAAAAATAGTTTGAAAAAGGTAGAAAAAATATGGCTCCCGGACTAAAATATGTAAGATTGCAAAACAAGGACAGAAATACATTTTAACATTTTTTTTGTAGCAGACGAGCAGCACTGTAGCCCAAGACAAATTTCCTCTTTGGGGACTAATAAAGTTCATCTTAAAAGTAAACAATCTAGCTACCTCTCCTCCTGATTGGACCTGAAAGCCCCTCCTCACACACATGCTCACACTGGCTAAACTGACCACAAAAAAAAAAAACATTGCAGGTTGATTGACAGGCCGACTCAGAGGAAAACGTCTCTCATTGGTTGAAGTTAATATATATGACGTTTCTGAATATTAAAAAAAATATATTAAGGCCCAGGCGGCGTTTAGACTTATAGACTATCACTTCATTTGTGTAGAAAAACTTGGGGCCCCATGTCCCACTGCAGGCGTGCCATTAATCATATCTGGCCTTTCGCTGCTCTAACATCCACAAATATTTTGTGGTGAAAGGGGTCAAAATAAATAAAAAAAATGCTTACCTATTGCTTTTGCTTCAACCTTGAAACTTGTGCCTTGCATAATAAACCAGGAGTTAGAGTCGAGGTCACACGCCTCCAGAGATTATCAGTAGAGTCTTTGTCAGCGCCTGGAACAAACACACACACATCTGTCCAACACACACAGACTGGACTCGCTGTGTACCGTAATCATTGCCGACATCCCAATTAACTGTCCCCCCGTGCACGCTGGCTTTTGTCAACTTGATTTTTCTCCTTTCGCTCATTAGGAAGGACAAAATAGATGGCACCAGAGCCAATAGGTTATAGAATTTTAGTTGGAGGACAGGAGCCAATACAGCTCTATGGGAGAGAAACAGTTTCTGCAAAAAACTTGATTGTACAAACCTGTTACAATATTCTTCTTGGCCAACACATGTTTTTGATCATTGTCACCACTTTGGGACACCTTTGTGAGAAAATTATTTGACCTAGTTAGTTCATATGTGCTGACAGAGAAGACCTGAAGTGTGTTTCATGTGGATTGGTCCAGGGATGACAGCGATATTAGTCATAGAGTAGAAATCTGTATTCTGACAGCTACCATATAACAGCTCCCCTCACTTCAGTTAAACTAGACTCTTAAGAGTGTTGTGATGTCACGTAAACACAACGTACTCTCAGAGGACACAAGGGCCATGTAAAGAAACGAAATGCCTTGATTAGTCAATACAACAGCAAAAAAAATCCTTGTGTCGCCTGGAATTTATGGGAATAAACAGGGAATGTGTACTGTACATTTGAAGGCTGCCCGTGCATAACATTCATTTGCAGATCAACTTGATATAATACTAAACCTTCAAATCTAAGCAGTTGTTTAGCACAGACACGTGTATTTCTTAGGCCACACCCTCCTGCATGTACTGAGCATGTCTCCTTCACATGCACAGATCATTAACTGAAACTTGGAGAGTAAAGCTACACGCTTAAGACTGCAAACTAACCACGATATCCAAAATCCCTCTGGGCAAATCCTTGTGAGTACCGTATAAGTCGCACTTTTTGTCATAGTTTGGCTGGTCCTGCGACTTATACTCAGGTGCGACTTACATATTAAATATATATTTCACATGTTCGTTACTTTTTCACTGATTCTGTTCTTTATGCTATAGTTATCCGAATAACTGTAATGTTAACATACCAGATGCCTATTCAGTTTGTTGTTTATCCCTCTGGAGTCTCATATACCGGGATATGACACCCGCGACACCCACGTCACCGAAGACTTTCGCTTATATCTCCGCGGGTAAATGTCGTAGAGACTTACCATTTTTTGCATTGGAAAGGGGACAATTGGGGCTTTAAAAGGTCTCTGGGGGGCGATGTAAGATCGCAGCGAACATTCGTGTCAAAAAGTGCTGAGTCAGCGTTAGCTAAAACTGCTGACTCTGCACTTTACAAAATCGCCCAGGGATTCAAAACGGTACTAGATAAAAACTTGGGGTTTTTTTGTCTGAAAACTAGACCTCAAAATGTGTCTCTGGTCAGCTGCTATCATGTTTTCTGTTTATATAGAACATGGAGGACTAAAGTATGGGGTTCCATTTGTGCCAAAAATCAGCACAACTATGGGGCAACATTTAGGACAATTTTTTTTTTTTTTCTCAAAAATGTGAATATATGGTGAATAAACACAGATTTCACATAGAAAGTCAAGTTTATAGCCTTCTATGTTTATAGAAGCATATTTTAGTGGAATTATTATCAAAAAAGTGCTATGAGCACCTACATTTTTTTGTTATTTTTGTCAAAAATAAACATTTCTACAGTAACTACAGCCTTTATCTTCCATCTCCTTGGCCATCTCCTGCTTCTATCATGATTAATTCCTTGATATGACTCTAATACAGCATTCAGATGATACTAGTTCAATTTGTTATGAAAATAAAGAGTCCAAGCACTTGATGGCGCACCATTAGGAGGTGATTCAGAAGCAATAAACCAAAAAAATACCAGGCGAAAATAACAATTAAAAATTTCCCACGTCCTCAGAGGGTTAAGCTCTGTGTAGCTGAATAACCATCAATATGTTACTGTTGTGGCGCATTAAGTTGGGTGGAACGCATGCAGGTGTTAGGTGAGTTCTGAAGTGAAATTAAAGCCAAAATGCTCAGAAAGTCCGGTCAGATATGCCTTTGTCCCTGTAGCGCCACACCTGACTTCTGATGAGCGCACCTTTAAATCCTTCAGAGCCACTCCCAGAGCGCTCTCCTTAGCCAATTGGCTC